>JAPQWV010003400.1:0-42000 GCA_027422505.1 Craterostigma plantagineum
TAGACAAACTGAAATTGTCAAGTCAAGCTAAAGTAGGGATATCAGAAATGCCATGGAAGTTCTCGTGAAAATCGCACTGTATTGCACAAAAGACCGACAAATTGTTTACATAATAGCAGTGTTGTAAAAGGCGCTCTAGGCGCCCGCGTAGGCGGCGTATCGTCGCTACTCGGCCATCAACCGTGGCGAAAACAGTCAAGGCGGCAATAAAATCGTCAAACGATAAATCGTCCACCTAATCGGACTATTCGACCGACTAGTCGGACTATTCGACCCATTAGTCGGACTAATCGGTCCACAAGTCGAACTTACAAGCCAGTTAAATTATTTTCACTAAACAAAGGCCCACCAAAAGAGGTGGACAAATATTTACTAAATAGAAAGCCCACTAATGACGAGCCATGAATGACTTAAGAAACCGTGGGGTGAATATATTAGGAGCTGTTTCAGTGCTTTTTCACCAACATAATCGGTGTGGGACAAGTAATGAAGTACTTATTTACAATATTTAACGTATATATCCTTTTTCAGACGAAAAAGAAACGTATATATCTTTTTTTTAACTGAAACGTATAAATCCTTTGAGAAAAAGAAATAAAAATTTGTATATGTTCATTACACATCAATTATACATTTAAAATTTGGTATCACATACATGTGACTATAATTATCCTAAAATAAAGTAGAGTTGTCTTTATTTTTTCTTTCAAAAGTCAATTAGATTCTCTAAATTAATGGCAAAATATTAAATAAAAAAATATAAACAAAACAAAAATTAGGATACTTCGTCCAACATAATTTTTAAACATTATCTTTATACTAATGTTATTGTTGCATTGTCGTGAATGACATTATTTAATAGATTTGTAGATAATATCAATGTAAATTTACTTTGACACAGTTTTACATGTTTGATATATAAAAAATAATAAAAAATAAAGACCGCCTAATTTCCGCCTAGAAACCGCCTAGGTCCCGCCTAGGCCCTCTAGGCGCTAGGCCCCCCGGGCGCCCGACTAGCGCCTAGCGAGTTTTACAACATTGCATAATAGTCAACTAACGATAAATATATGTCGATATAACGTAGTAGGCCATTCTGAGAAGATAGTATGTGATTCTAATAAATAATGATGGAGGTCAAGTTGGATATGTGATGTTTTGAATGAAGAAAATGATGACGTGCACTTCACAATTGTTTGCTTGCAGCATTTATAGGATCGCTATTTTGCGGTAGCGACAATAGTAAGTAACGGTTCTATTACCAACACAACTGAACCCTCAATGCACTCCAGTTATATATACACACGTGGCATCTGAGGGTGGCTAAGCATGTCCACTCATCATAGAGCACCTCAACTCAACTCTTCGAAACCACAAACAGAAACAGAAAAGCAAAGAAGAAATTTGAAAAAAAAAATGGCTGAAGCAGTACTCCATTGGAACAGCTCAAGGCTCACCTCCACGCCCATCTCTCGCCGGCCGTCGTTCAGCCCACGACAGAATAGCGGCGCCGCCGCCGCCTCGAGAAGCTTCAGATCAAGAACAACCCTATGCAGGGCCGCCGTCGAGATAGAAACCACCAACAATAGCACGACGTCAGCAGCCGAAGACGCCTACGCCGCCGGCGGACCAATGAAGAAAGTAAACCGATACCAAATCGAAAATCTGACGACGTGGCTTCTGAAGCAAGAACAAGCGGGGCACATCGACGCCGAGCTGACCATCGTCCTCTCAAGCATCTCCTTGGCCTGCAAACAGATCGGCTCTTTGCTTCAGCGTTCGAGCATCATCAACCTCACCGGCGCTCAGGGCACCGTCAATGTCCAAGGCGAGGACCAAAAGAAGCTCGACGTCATTTCCAACGAGGTTAAATCTGCCTTGCTGTAATAACAATTGCAGCAGTTACTTAGTTAGTAAAGTGTTAAGGAATTGAAGGTTTCTCTTGGGTGAGTTTGGTATGCGGAATTCGGTGCGGAAAGGAAAAGAAAATATATTATGGTACGACATGTCAGACGTAATGTATAACGATTCGATGCGTATCATTTCATTTTCTTTTTTGCGTCGGATTCAGCATACCAAACGGACCCTAAAGATTTTGGTACCCTAACCCTATCTATGTTACACCAATCCAATCCGCGTCGAAAATCCAAAGGAATTGGATGATTCCAAACTCAAGTGGATAGGGAAGAAAAGTCCTTAAGATTTCTCATATCCTACTAATTAAATTTTCGACACGTCATCAAAAATTCAAAAATTTCAACATGCCGAAAATCCAACGAAATTGGGTTGATTCCCAAGTGTATGGCCAAGAAAAGAATTGTAATACCCGTAAAATTTAATACGGGTCTTAGTTGTAACTCAATAGGATGAATATTTAACTTAGGAATCTAAATTAGGAATTTGGAATTACTGAGGGAGGTGAATCGAAATAATGCACTATGAACTTTAATTATTTAATGAAAATTTGAGTAAATAAAATATAAAACACAAGGATGAATACTTTTCATAAGAAAGGCACAAAGTTCTCATGGGCTCAACATGTTTTTGTAGGAAGTTTACGTGTGGTATTTATTATACATATATTATAATTACACACTTGCATATTTGTGATTGACTAAGGACGAATGATTAGAAGGAAGAAAAAAAAAAATTACACTAGGGACGAATTTTACTTAATTGATGAGTAAGGTTATTACTTAGCTACTTGTCAAATCCCATAGTTTAATATATATATCTATCATTACGTAAAAGAAACACCTTGTATAAAGTAATGAAAATTAGAAAAGAAATTCCTAAAATATAGATATAGTAACTAAACAAAAAGGGTACATGAAAGCAAACTTTACTAACTATGTTGAGAGAATCATTGTGCATTTGTCCTTACACATGATAAAGCCATAAATACCTACTCCATGAAAAGGAATTTTACCAACTATGTGAACCCCTCGTTGGATATTGTCCTTATATACATGACAATGTATCAAATATTTACACATAACGAAAATAAAAACGAAGAAAGAGGAGAAAGATTCAATGAAAGAAGAAGGAGAAAACAAAAGACTTTAGCAAGAGCAAAATAATTCGACAAGCTAGGAAACCTTTAACAAATCAAACTTCCGACGTGAGGTAGGTGAATTTTCATCTACAACACGTAAAAATATTTGTGATATATATGTTTTCGATACGTTGTATGATTATATGATGTATAGAATTTATATGGTTTACGTGATCATTATTACTAAGGTAATATTTTATTGTCATGTGTTACGTGATATTAATATGGGTCAAGGTGAAATATGTGAGGTTTTTGTGACGATGATATGCGGTTAGAATTCTGGATTCTCTGAAGTAGTTATTTTTTTATAGTAATCTAATGTTTAATTGGATAGTCTTCGGCAATAGAAAACCTTTGGTATAGGGAGAATGTATGTGAAATAGGGTTTGACTCTTTCCAAGTTCTTTTTGTTACAAGAGTGTATGCCGTATTTGATTCTATTTGTATATCTTGATACTTATGATAATCTCAAGTGTTTAAGTCTTTTTGATCCTTGAGATGTTTCGGCAACCTAGTAGTTTTGGTGTTGCAAGTTTTTGATAAAACCCTAGTTTTCGTAGCTGAGGAGAATTTGGGTATAATAAGGTTTTAAATATTTTAATTTCGGTGTAGGCATTATATGATATCAACATTACACAAAGTTTTCAACAATATATATATATATAATATATATATATTTATACATACATATTTTTGGGTACTTGTATGATTAGATTAAGTGTGAGAAGTTTTCGGCATGTGAATAATATTAGATATTAATATATTTCGGTAATTGTATGTTAGATACAAAGAACAATTTTCAATACTTAAAATAATTACATTCTTTGAGGTTTTCGGCAAGTGATAGTTTGTATTAGATTAAAGTTTTGACACAATCTTTTCAATCTTTTCGGAATAATTACAATTGTTATTTTTAAAGTTTTCGATAGGCTTATGGTAGAAGTTTTCGTGATTCATCATATTTTCGCTATTATAATATTTTTGGAACTGTAAATCTAAATTTCGGACAAGTTAAGAGAAATTCGGATAAGTGGACTTATTCTTGAACAAACTTTGAATTTTCGGCGAAATTAGTTATTGAATTTCAGGGAGTATATATTTTAGTGAATTATGAAGAATTATTTTAGGGAATTTTTGGGGAAATATTTTCAAGTGAATTGTGGGTTAGAACTGGAATGTTTTCGAGAGAATTAAAATTATATTTCTTTATTAACAATATTGTAGTTTAATTATACTGCATATGTATCTTATACCAATATACGAGGTAGTGACTGTCGAAATAAGATAGTATATCAAGTATGACAGACAAGCGTGAACGTTCTGCTTATCCGACGTGAACGTTCAGAGGAATAAAGAGAAGTGAAGTTGGTACGAATGCAGACTTGAATGTTCTGTATAATCGGATGTAAATATTCCAAGAGAAAACAAATAGATGTAGGACTACGTGTTGTTTTATTAATTGATGAACATGATAGATATGATAATTACTATAAATTAATTGTTTTAGGTTATGGTAGGAGACAGGTGTGAACATTCTGCCTACTCGGACGTGAACGTTCCGAGGAACGAATAGGTTACGGCAAGAGAAAGGCGTGAACGATCTGTCTATTCAGACGTGAACGTTCTGGGATATTTGATGAGAGACATGCGTGAACGACCTGTCTATTCAGACGTGAACGTTCTGGGATATTGAATGAGAGTCAGGCGTGAACGTTCTGTTTATTCGGACGTGAACGTTCCAAGAGTAGTACTTGTATGACAGTTGACGAGAAACATATCTAAAGGTTTGTTTAACCGGATGTGAACGTTCTGAGAAATAAATTGTTAATTTAATGGAGAAAGGAGCAACCTGACGTGAACATTCAGTATATGCTTTCTAGTAGGAAGATGTCTGATGTGAACTTTCAAAAGTGCGTGAATTATAGGATAGAGTTTTTAATGTGTGAAATGAGATATATATGTGAGAATAGAAAGAATGAGCATTGAAATGTGAGGTATTGGAACTTAAATTTGAGTGTACAATTGCATCATGCATTTTTATTCATCTACTGGGCAATCGCTCAGAGTTTTCGTGTTGTAGGTACTGAGTCTGACGTCGAGACACGTCATGACTAGGCGGGCTGATGGCGGTGCCCAGGAACTTTTGAGGTCGAGGCTGTACATGGATAACGACCTGTGGAGAGGTTTACTGTGTTTTAAATATTTTAGGAGGTGAGGCTATAGCTTTGTAAGATAAGACGTAAATGCATAACATATATGGCATGTAAAATATGAGGTTTGTATTGTGTGTGTTTGTAATATATTCGATTTCAATAAAAAGTTTTCGTAAAATGGGTTTTCCGCGGCTTTCGTTGCGAAAATCCGCCATTAAACTTTATTAGAAATTGAGGGTCGTTATAAGAATCCGTAAGATTAATGTTATCTTACTCATGTTGGTACACCAAGATGACTCTTTAGATTTTCGACACGTCGTAAGAATTTCAAATTTATGACATGTCGAAGATCTAACGAAGTTACGTTGATTCTCAAGTAGGTAGGAACGAAAAGATCAATTTTTCTCGTAATAATAAATTATCTTTGCAGTTATTCTGCAACTGCTTGAGGTCGAGCGGAAGGACGGGGATCATCGCCTCGGAGGAAGAAGATATTCCGTGGCCGTAGAAGAGACTTACTCGGGAAATTACATCGTCGTCTTCGACCCGATCGACGGCTCGGCCAACATAGACACCAGCTTGACCACCGGCTCAATCTTCGGGATTTACGGCCCGGACAAGCAGTGCCTCGTCGACTTAGACGACGACTCGACCGTAACTTTTCTTTCCTTCTCTCTCTCATTACAATTTTTGCTCGAAAAATCGACCGCTTATTGCAAGTACGTCAAAAAATAAATAAAAAAATAGCTCGACCAAGCGAAGGAGAAGTGCATAGTGAGCGTATGCCAGCCGGGAAGCAACTTGTTGGCGGCGGGATACTGCTTATACTCGAGCTCGATGGTGTTTACGCTCTCCATTGGGAGGGGCGTTTACGCCTTTTCATTAGATCCCGCCTACGGAGAATTCGTATTGACTCACGAGAATATAAAGATACCAAAGGCGGGGAGGATATATTCATTCAACGAAGGAAACTACGATTTGTTCGACGACAAGCTTCAGAAGTACCTCGACGACCTGAGGAAGCCCGGCGGGCCTAATGGGAAGCCGTATTCGGGCCGCTACATAGGCTGTCTTGTCGGGGAGATACATAGGATGTTGCTCGTCGGGGGTATTTATGGAAATCCCGATAATAAGAAGAGCAAGGAAGGGATTTGAGGCTTCTGTACGAGTGCGCACCGATGAGTTACTTGGTCGAGCAAGCCGGGGGAAAGGCGACGGACGGAAAGCGGAGAATATTGGACATCGTCCCGACTAAGGTATGGGAAGGGAGATACGCATGCCGTCTTTTTCTTTTTTTTTTTTGGCGTTTTGAAATCGAATTGAATGCGCTTTTTTTGGCAGATCCATCAGCGTACGCCGATATTCATCGGAAGCCCGGACGAAATCGATAAGCTGGAGACGTATTTGGCTTGAGGTAGAGTACATTACGGTGTTCCATTGTTCGTCTATAACGATCGATGAATCGCTAGTATACATATTCTTCGAACAAAATGAATCAAAGTTCTACCAAAAAAAATCTACAGAAAAAATAAAGATATAAAATTTGCGCCGAATCCTCGTTTCTCTTCTCTGTCCGGTTTAAAACCGACCGAGTTCCGGCGAGGAAAAAAAAATAAAAAAAAGCGAACTATATTCTAATTGCATCCGCGCTTCGACCCGTTTCTATTCGGTTGGGTCGCTTACAGATGCAATCAATGGGTAAGGATTCGCGTAAAAATTCTCCTCTGTCCTCGGGAATTCTCCAGGCTGTCTCAAGTACGGAGCCCCGACCCTGTTCGCGTGTAATAACCTAACCTCCGACGAGAAATCCTCCCACGATATCGACCCGTTGTCCAAAGAGTCGATCATCCTAACAAAATTCAACCTTCAACGACAAAAACAAAAAAAACCCGGTCGAGTCGTTAAAATCTTATCGCACCGCCAAAAAAAATCGAGATTATTATTTTATTTAAATTTAAAAGAAACCTGTCGGGATTTATCGTCCTTCTAAACCCCTCAAACCTACGGTGTCCCTGCACCGCCTTCGCCATATTCCCGTCGTACGTATAAACGAAAGCATCGCTCTCAAGCGCAACGACGTAGTCCAATGCGGCGAGGCGATTCTGAAACCTCGCAAAGGGCCGAAGCTCGTCCTCCGCGGCGAGCGTCGAGTGCGAATATGCGTTTGGGTACTCTCTTCTGAACGACTCCATGCTTTGTTCGCCGTATATCTCCCCGCCACTATGTACACGGCGGTCGACGAGGGGTATCCCATGGCTTTGAGGAAGAGCGCGGCTTCCCTCGGAGACATGGGACAACCGCCCTGAAGCCTCTTTTCCTCGCCGTCGATGTCCTTTTCTTTCCAGTGCGCGACACTGTATCGCATTTCCCGAAGCTCCTCGGACTCGGACGAAGTCAGGTTGTGGTTGCACCCAGTGAACGCCAGCATGTCCTTTTCGTATCTGCGTGAGAAACGCCAAGATTACTTTATTTTTTAAACGATCACTTCACCTAAAAACTTAAGCGTTAAGGGAGTGCACATGCTGATTTCTTTATTATGTAGCATTTGACGTGCCATTTTCTTAAGGGTCCGTTTGGTATGCAGAATCTAACGTGGAAAAGAAAATGAAAGTTAATAATATGCATCTGATCATCGTACATTACGCTTCCCGTGTCGTACCATAACACATTTTTTTTCCACACCGAATTCCGCGTACCAAACGCACCCTGAACCGGTGGTCATGAGGATTTAGTCTGAGATGTCATACAACGTTTAAGCTTCAAGGGAGTGCATCGTATTTTATCTATTATATTTTCCAACACATTTCAGAATGGACTGAAAGGTTCTCCGTAATTACCTCAAGTGAAGGGCGATGAAAGGTTCGCCGTCCATTCTCAATCGGTTAACTAACGTTCGCCCGAGCTCTTCGATCTCTGGGGCGTACTTTAACGCTTCGTAGTTGGCCCGACACCTCAGCTTCTGAATGGACGGCGGTAGGCCGTTGTTTGCTATTCGTGAGTCCGTGTGTGTGAATTCTACGACTCCGTGTTTCTTGAGCAGAGGAAGAATCTCCCCCCTGTAATAAGTGGCCTGCCTTTGCAAGCAAGATGAACAAAAATTAATCTTAAAAAAAAAAAAGCATTCTTTTTTCCGATTGAATAAATTCAGTCGTTCGATTCGATGGAATTCGGCGCACCTCCGACCAAGAGACGGGAGCTTTGATCAAGGGTTCAGCCGAGGCGTAGCGCGGTGGTAATTCCTCGACGATCGATATGTCGTCTTTTAGTACTTCGATGAAGTGCCTCCAATCGAAAATATCCTTAAAGTCGCTGCAACGATGTGTATAATAGAAATAAATCGATAATTGAGCGATGAGATCGATGATCAGTAAGAACATACCTCGGATCGGTCCAAAAGCTCTGATGGTCGAGGGCAGGTAAAACGAGGGTGGCGTTCATTATCTTCGCCACGGCGACCATATCGCATATCTGGGATGTAATAATACGAAAGATTAGAACACGAAAAATCATTTGCAAATATTGGGCGGTTTCTTACGCCTGTCCTCATTTGATTGAGTCCACCATTGGCATGAACTAAGAGGTAACCATTCGTTCTTCTGCTCTGTTTTTCTGGGTTTTTGTGTCTTGGCGCAATGCATTGGTAGTAATCCTCGCTGTCTGGTTTCATCCATATTTCTTGATCCTGTAATAAAGATGTTTGATTATGGTAATAATAATATGTATTTAATTTGATTGAACTCACGGGCGATTCGTATTCTCTCATCATTCGTTTCTGCTGCATATTGTCTGAAGATGACGATGAAGACGAGGAAGATTGATTTTCTGAATCAATGACCATCTTTTGAGCGCCGCCCATATAATCATTGTTCTTCATGCTCTGAATAAACAGAGTCTCCTTCTCCGCTCCTCGGCGACGGGGCCGCCATCTCCTCCGCCGGCCGTCAGCTCCGATAATTTGAAGAAGGCAGAAACCACAACCATCACCAGCAACATTACGAAGACGCTTCGCCACATTACGCTCTTCCTCAACCTCAGCCCACCATCCCAGGAGCCAAAACCTAAATACTCGGGGACGCGCGCGGCGGGCCATACCTCGGACTGTTTCCCACGCGCCGCCGCCCAAAGGGTGCGTTTCAACCCTTCGAATCCGTTGGAAGAAGATGTTACTATCTCTTCGGCGTCCGATCCCAGATTGATCGGAACGCTGCAACTGCAATCGCCGTTCTCCACCCGGCGCCGGTGGTGGGTCACGGCGCCGGCGGCGCCGTTGGATGCTCCGGCCGAGGATGAGTTATTGGCGGTGTTGCGGACGCCGTTCGACGGTGATGAAGACGATGACATTTCACGGGAACGACACATGTATATTTTCTTTTTTTCCCTGTAATAGAGATAAATCAAAAGAAAAAAGAAAAATGAAATGTAGACAGAGGGGAAAATAATCCAAAGGATGAGAAAATCGTGGGAGAGTAGCGGACATGAACGTTGAACCGTTGACTTTTATAGATTTATTTTCTTTTGTATGTTCATTCGGCTTTAATTATATGGTGTCGTGTCGAGTATTATTACATGACATGTAATTTGTAATAACAACGGCGGCTGAGGAATAAAACGGTACAACAAGAGTCGCGACCACGAACAATGAGAAATGATTTAATTATTGTTATTTTTACAGTATAGTTTTTTTCACCGTTATCTCATCTATCTACATTTGGAGTTTGTAAGGGAAAAAATATAAATGCTATTGGATTCTTCGTCCTCACGTTGGAGCTATGAGAACGGACAAAATATGCCCAAGTCCGCCGCAGAATAATGATCCCAATAACAAGATTATTAGCAGAAGAGTTACAAATGAAGAGCTTTTTGCGCCTTTTTCATGGTAGATGATGACAGTGTCTAATTGTCCAAATAATTAATAGAAAAAAACAAAGGTATCCAAGGAAAAAGAAGAAAAAGAAAGTAAAAGTTGTCTCATTTATAGAGACGCCATTTACTCTTCTTCTTCGTCTTCATCACTACACCTACACGTTCCCCAATCCCATTTGCTAACCACTTACATTTGTACTATTACATCGATTATCTCAAATGTTTTTTAACGTTTATCTTCTGTTTACACACTGCTGTACTCAACCTCCGAGCGAGCGAGCATGTGTAATAGCCTCGAATAGCACTGTCATCATCAGGCGCACCTAAAAGGTCATGGATCCCACAACCACCGCCGACCCAACGGCCCCGGCGCCGGCGCCGCCGAAACCGTCGAGGAGTTCGTTCAGCTGCGAACGTCACCCGTCGGAGCAGTTTACCGGCTTCTGCACCGCCTGTCTCTGCGAGCGCCTCACCACCCTCGAGAACTCCTCCAACGGAAACACTCCCTCCTCCTCCCGCCGCCCTTCATCCGTCACCGCCGCTGTAAAGAACCTGTTCTCCGGCGTCGGCGGGGGCGGTGTGGGCAAGCCTCCGAAGCCCTTCAAGCAGCAGTCTCCTCCCAAACTGAGGCGCATCAAGTCGTTCTCCGCCGCCAAGAACGAGGCTTTGGGGGTGAGTTTCGAGCCGCAGAGGAAGTCTTGCGATGTTAGGGCGAGGAGCACTCTTTTGTCGCTCTTTACGCTCGAAAAAGAGGATAATAACAGCGATGGTTTCGCCTGTAATAACGGTGTGAAGTTTGAATCTTTTGATGAGGTTGATGAGGAGTTGAAGGATGCCGAGGGTATGGCCAACATGAATTTTATAGCAGATGATGACGTCAATGATGATGAGGATATTAGTCCTTTGAGAAATAGTGTGAAGTGCGATGATGAGATTGCAGAGGATATTGCACTGAATGTGACTGATATAAAGCCTATGAAAGATCATATCGACTTCGATGCCTGCGAGAAGAAGGGCGGTTTCTGGGCTGCAGCCTCTGTTTTCAGCAAGAAATGGCACAAGTGGAGACAGAAGCAAAAGACAAAGAAACAGAGCAATGGCTTAAAACTCACTCAATTGCCTATGCAGATTCCAAGAGCATCTATTCGCTGCAGAGAGACTCAATCTGAGGTTGCTGATTATGGGTTTGCCAGAAGATCGTGCGATACTGATCCTAGGTTATCGCTCGACAATGGCAGAATAAGCTTCGACGATAGGTACTCTTTCGATAAGCCCCGAGCTTCATGGGATGGTCATTTAGTACCTGCAAAGAGCTTCACCCCAAGAATGGCCCCAATAGTCTCTTTAGCTGAAAATATGCCTATTGCTGCCCAAGTAAAACGCTCTGATACGCAGATCCCAGTTGGAGAATTGGCGAGAAAATGTCTCGACGAGGACGATTTTGTCCCTGGAGGTTCTGTTCAGACAAGAGAATATTACTTACGCTCTTCCTCTTCAAGGAGAAGGTGCCTCGATAGGTCTAGTTCGATCAAGAAAATCACAGCTGAGATCGACGAGCTTAGAACTAGGTCTAATTCTATAATCGGTTCGCCAAAAAAGATCGAGTCTTTACATGGCGGTGGTGAAAGAGATGCAGAAGACCAAATGAATTCCGAGAGAACAGAGCAGCAAAGGAAGGCTAAAAGCTGGAGTTTGAGGATATGGGGCTTCATATACAACCGTAGCAATTCGATCAAAAATGAGATCGAAGATGGCAAAGTTGATGGAGTTCAAAGGTCTTTATCTGAGTCTTGGCAAGACTTTCGATCAAACTATGGGAACTATACTCTCACTAACGACACGTTCAATACTCGAAGCTCGTTTCGAAGTAACAGCAGTGCAAGTTGGAGAAGGACTAATGGTTCTTCGTCGGCGTTACAAATGAATGGTAAGAGAAATCGAAGCGTTAAGTTCTCATCATCTACTTATCGCCCGGATAACGACGGCCTCTTGAGATTGTATCCAACGCCTATGAGGAGTGGTCGAAGTAAGTTTGGACAGAACAATTCACAACACTCAATTGCAAGAAATGCGTTGAGGTTGTTGTACTGAGAATGTTGTGGGTTTTTAAGGTTTTATTGCTGCTTAACGTAACAGTGTTCTTTGATCTTTGATTTGAATGCTGCTATCTATGCTATATCTGTTATATCTTGAAGAAGAGCAGAATCTTCCAATGCCCCTCGTTAGTTTCTGCTGACGAATTCCATTGATTCTTTGATCTGTTCTCACTGAAATAATCTTGACATTAACATGTAATTTCGTTGAAACAGAGCTTTAGTGGAACATCCACAAAAAAAGAGAGGCGAGCAATTATTTGGTCGTTGAAAACTAAGAGCAAACACTCATTTGTTTGCAACCACTAATTCATAAGGTTTTTATCTTTAGTTTTTGTAAAGGAAAGACTTTTAAAGTCAAAATGTGAGGGAGAGCATACATAAAATTGAAAAAAAATAATTATCAACGAGAGAATCAACACATGGCATTCAATTTTTTTTTTGTTCTTTCGGTGCTAAAGATGGAATAAAATAACTGATTAGTGAGTGTGCTCAAGTCAAAAAGGTCATGCAATGCAATTAGAGTCCTATTTTCAGACATTTACATCCTTTTGGCACATTTCCGACAGAAAAGAAGATACTGTATATTCTATTAATTTTTTTCATTGAAGTTGAAAGTTCCATATTTTTCCATGATCATAGGACTTGGATGACAATTAGTTCCGCAAAAATCATGGTCAACCTCAAAATATAGGAAAATAAAATAGCAGGCCCATAAACAACTAACAGGCAAAAGCCCAATACTTCTACCTTTCGTATTAATGCACCAAAGCCCATTACTTGATATATGTGTAAATGGGCCAAAAGCCCATTTCTCATGCGAACGTCGAAGTATCCGATTTATCAATGACAAATCGACGCATAACTTTTCCCTCTCCATGGCACACCTGCCCAAGACCTTGAGCTCAAAGAACCTCCTCACTGTGCTTAAGTCGGAGAAATTTCTAGCTAAAGCCCTCACAATCTTCAACGTCGCCGTCGAAAATCCTGACTTCAAACCGTCTCCCGCCGTGTGCCACCACCTACTTCGCCGTATCTGCCTATCGGGGGATCCCACTCACCTGCGCGACACCGCCAGAATAGTCGACGTTATTCGCCTCCACCGATGTCAATGCACCGAGGATACGCCGTTGGCCGTGTTGAAAATTTATGCAAGAAATAAGATGGTCGAACGAGCCGTGGAAGTTTTCGAAAATATGAAGGAAGTGTTTGGCTGTGATCCCGGCGTCAGGTGTTATAATTGCTTGATGAACGCTTTTTTGGTTGCGGGTCTGTTGGATAAGGCTGAGCTGATGTTTAGGCATTTTAAGGTCATGGGCGTGAGGCCTAATTTAGTAAGTTTTAACGTGCTGATCGGAGTAATGTGCAAGAAGAGGGAATTCGGTCGCGCGCGAGATTATCTGGGCGCTATGTGGGATAAGGGATTTGCGCCTGACGTTTACAGTTATGGAATTTTGATGGATGGGTTGGTCAAGGGTGGTGATTTAAATGGAGGTCTGGACGTGTTTGATGAAATGCTTGTGAGAGGCGTCAAGCCTGATGTGTCGTGCTATAATGTTTTGATTGATGGGTTTCTGAAGACAGGGGATTATTCGCAGGCAAAATCAATCTGGGGGAGGTTGCTGAGAGATGAGTGTGCTTATCCAAGCATGACGTATAACATTATGATTAGTGGCTTGTGTAAGTGTGGTAGGTTTGAAGAGGGTATTGAATTGTGGGATAGGATGAATAAAATGAGCGGAAGTTGGATTTGTTCACTTATAGTGCTTTGATTCACGGGCTAAGCGAGTCAGGGAACATTGATAGGGCAGAAAAGGTTTATAGGGAGATGAAAGATTGTGGATTTTCGCCTGATGCGGTTGTGTATAACATAATGTTGAACGTTTATGTCAAGTCTAGGAGAGCAAATAATTGTTTAGAGTTGTGGGAAATGATGGGAAAAGAGCGTAAAAGGAATATTCAGAGCTTTAATATAATGCTGAGGGGGCTGTTCGATAGTGGTCAGATAGACGAAGCGATGCACACCTGGAAGCTCTTAGAGGAGAGTGATCTTGCTGCTGACTCAGCAACTTACGGTACCTTAGTCCATGGATTTTGTAAGAATGGGTTGGGGAACAAAGCTCTTGACGTCATAGAAATTGCGGAGCAAAAGGGGAGTTTTCTAGATGTCTTTGCGTATTCTGCAATAATTAGTCACTTGTGTAAGGAAGGAAAACTTGATGGAGCAGTTTCTATGCTCAGTGCTATGACCAAAAGCGGCTGCAAGCCAAATGATCATGTTTGCAATGCTGTGATCAGTGGATTTGTTCGTTCTTCCAAGTTTGAGGATGCACTTAGAATTTTTCGTGAAATGAAAATACAAACTTTCCTCCTACTACTGTCACTTATAATACTCTTATCCATGGTTTATGCGAGGCTGAGAGGTTTACCGAAGCTTATGACCTTGTGAAGGAAATGTTAGCCGAAGGGTGGGCCCCAGATGTGATCGATCGATCACTTATAGCTCGTTGATAAGAGGTCTCTGTCTTCGTCATAAAGTAAATGCAGCTGTAAAATTGTGGACGCAAGTGACGAACAGAGGTTTCAAACCTGATAGGCAGATGTATAATATATTGCTTCATGGCCTCTGTTCAGTTGGCAAAACAGAGCTTGCCGTATCTCTGTATTTAGATATGATTCATCAGAAATGTGTTCCTAATCTCGTCACACACAACACCCTTATGGAGGGATTCTACAAAGCTGGTGATCTGAAGAATGCTTTAGTTATGTGGGCTCGCATATTAAGAAACTGCCAACAGCCTGACATCATTTCCTATAACATTACTCTTAAAGGGTTATGTTCTATGAATAGAATATTGGAAGCTCTTGTTTTCTTACACGATTCCCTGATGAAGAAAACTGTTCCAACAATAGTTACCTGGAGCATACTTGTCAGGGCTGTTATTCATTCTGGAGTGGGCCAAGGCACTAACTTGAAGGAAGATTACTTTCTCATAAATGCAGAAAAAACTTATTCAGTTGTATAAATCATGAAGAGAGCGATTGTTGAAGGTGGTTCAAAGAGAAAGAGATCCTAAATTATGCTCGATGAGATGTCATTGTCTCAACATTCAAGTTCGTGCAGGTCGAAAAAGTGCTAGGTATTTTCATCGTTTTCACTTTCACATGGGGCATGCATTGTTTTTCACTATATTGTGCCTGAAATATCCCGAGTTGATGATTTTGCCAGCTTGCTACGATACACATCTCACGAGGACATAATTTTTCATCTGAATTTCATCACTATAGGATGAAATCTTAATTGAAGCATCAAAAGCGGTTTGGGTTTGGTGGTTTTAGTGGTGACACCAAACAGTCTGCATGATGCAATAACGATATAGGGCTGATGTATTAGCTCCAGATACTAGTATTTTATTTGGAGTTATAACTCATTCTACATTCCGTTGAAGCATGAAATTTCTTTGGTCAACGTACATTGGATGAAAATAATAGGATAATTCGACACGTTATTCTCGTAGGGTATGTCTATGTTCATTGTTTTAGTCCATCGTTTATAAAGTTACAGCTCGACCACCATCACATATCATTCTTACCTGTTCATTAGTCTCTGCAGAAAAGCTCTTGCATGGCATTGCCACATCTCTGAGCCATACAGATAGCGAAAGATTCACATACCAATGGAACTGCTGAAAATAGCAGTGGAAATTGCATAGATATTGATTCAGTCACGCAAAAGGATGAAAGTGGGAAGAGACAAGGTACACAGTTTTGAAAGAGCATAAACGTCATCCTTGCTATTTACAGGAAACTTGTAGGGAATCCACACCAGACATGCCAGTGTGGCCCTTTATTCGATATCTCAAACTTTTGCCACTACCTTCTTGTACGTGTACCATTTTGCGATCAATAGATAGACAAAGAAGTTGATCGTGCTAAGTATAGCCAGAAGCCAATAGAAGTAGTCAAGATGGCCCCTGTTTAAGTTATTCGGAATCCAGCCAAGATTTCCGTTCCTCGTGGTCGCCGTAGTAACAATAGTGACAAGCAAAGAGCTCACATAATTACCCAATGCGTTGGTCGAGAGGGAAAGAGCAGAGCACAAGCTTCTCATAGCATCAGGCGCTTGATCGTAGAAAAACTCCAATTGACCAATGAAGGTGAACACCTCAGCGCAGCCCACCAAGAAATACTGAGGTACTTGCCAGAAGATAGTCATTGGAACTGTCTCTTCATCGTAGTATTTTTTTTCCTAACATAATCGAGCCTTACAACCTCCAACACACCTGCAGCAATCATGGAAAAGATCGATATTACGAGCCCAATACCCATCCTCTGAAGCTGCGTGAATCCCCTTTCGTTTCCCGTGTACTTTCTTGCAATTGGGACTATTACAAGGTCGTACACAGGCGCCCAGAATATGACGCTAAGGGTATCGAACAGCGATAGCGAAGCAGATGGTATTTTGAAGTTTGGCCCCAAGCGTTGATCCATTGTGTTGCCTTGTAAGACGAACATCGTGCTCATTTGGCTGTACACCGTCGAGAAAACTATGCCCGACGCCCAAACAGGTAATAATCGAACCACCGATTTGAGCTCTTCCACTTGTGTAACCGTACATAGTCTCCACGGTTTGACCACCGATCTATTGCTTCTAACCTTTTCATCTTCTGTCTCCACAGCAGCTTTGTCAAGAAACTTGAACTTCTCCGTGTGCTCGAGTTTGCGACTTCCCAGAATGTTAGACTCAGAATCGCCGGTCTCATACAGAAGGGATTTATCGCCTGGGACTTTCGCATTGAACTTCCTCACAGAAGCGACCAAAACCTGGCAAATCCTTGTCAGCGGGCTGCCACCTGGCAACTGTAGGCGATAAAGACCCGTCCCAAAAAAGAAGAATGCCACGGCCAATGCCATGGCAACAGCTGGCACCCCGAAACCCCAACCCCAGCCTACATTCATCTGAATCCAAACCAACACAGAAGAAGCGATCATCGCACCAATGTTGATGGAGAGGTAGAAATAGTTGAAGAAAGAGCTCTTCTTCTTCTTTTCCTTGCCATCGTTATCATCAAACTGATCCGCCCCAAAAGAAGACACACAAGGCTTAATCCCGCCCGTCCCCAACGCTATCAAGTACAGAGCTATGAAGCATGCCGATGTCTGCAATGCAGTCGGGCGGCAGCCATTATCATCGCAGTGTGGTTTCAGACTGGTAGCGAAGCTGACAGTGTAAGAAGTCCCATTCCCTTGAACAAGAACGGATTTTTTTTCGTCAGATATTAACCGCGTAACGTAGAAGGGTTTTTTTTGTCTTTTTTTCGAAGGGCTGAAGTAGTAGGTACTTACGATGACATATATAGTAGAAAGATGGCGATGGTCCAATATCTGCCGAGGTAAGAATCAGCCACGAAAGCTCCGAGGAGGGGCGTGAGGTAGCAAGTGCCCGTCCAATTTGTGACGCTCTTCGACGCCTCAGCGTTGCCTTGGCCGAGGCGCATTATGAGGTAATTCACCAAATTCGTGCCCATGCCATAGTAGGCCAGCCTCTCACAGCACTCGGTCACTGATTATCAGGTTAAAACACATAGATTTCAGATTTCTCCTATATCTGATGATTGTTTATATTTGATTATTTATTACAGTGGGGAATATTGATTTGAGATAATAATTAAATTCTTACCAAGGATGAATCGGCAAGCTTTCCAGGTGCCGGTTTTTTTCTTGTTGGCCGGTTTTTTGTGTATGTCGACAGTTCCATCTTCGGTGTATATATCATCATTAGCTTCTTCTTCTCCTCTTCCCATTGTGTCATAAACCTGCAAATTAGCAAATTATTATATTATAATTAAGCAGAAATTGATTTTGTTTTTCTTTTCTGAAAGACATGCATAAGGGGAACCAATATAAGGTGATGGGCAAAACCTGCACCGCAATGGATGCATGCAAGTCCAGGACGATGATTAGATTATGATGATGAAGAAACGCCTAATATACATATTCTATATATATATATATATATTATATATATATATTATATGCGTGTGTTAAATACCAAGATAGATGAATGTACTTGGACAGCTTCTTCTTTTGTTTGCGATATTATGGTAAATAATTGCTATATTGTCGCTGACCAAGTTCGTTTCCGTTAATATTCGTGCGGTTTAAGGGCTAATTAGTTGTTGATAGTTTATTCAATTTAGAACTAATAATAAGTTAACTGTTCAAATAATTAACCGTCGAATTACCCAAAAATCGAAATCAATCACATGATCCATACAATTTTAGTACAAGAAAGATCCAATTTGCAACAGCCCAACGAAAAAAGAACTCTTGGAAATAGGAACATAAAATGAAGTGAATCTAACCACAGCAGCAGCAAAAGCACTGATCGCAGTTATTCTCATCAGCATCGCCGCCTGTGTCCGGCGGACCACTGCTTCCATCACCGTTGCCATTCCCTGCACCACCGCCGCCGACGATAGGCTTATCTTCTGTTTTCTGTAAATGGCGGCCACCACTACGAACACCACTAAATTCGCGCCGCCCATCGCCGACAAAACCCAGTAGTATTTATCCAAACGGCTCTGATTTAAGGTCCTCTGAAACCAATTCTTTCCCCCTTTTCTCTCGCTAAACCTCCGGCGAGGTAGACGGTGAGGACGCTGGACATAAACCCTAACCCAGACACAAATCTGGCAAAGTACGCAAAGTACTTCTCCATGGATTTCGGCGCCTCCTGTTCGTAGAACAGCTGAACGTTCTCCTCTAGAAAGGAGTCCAAACCCGCCAGCAAAGCGAACTGAAAGACGAGCCAATATACGGACATGGGTATGTCTTCGTCTGGCTTTTCGAGCAGTCCGTGGCTCCTCACCACGCCCAGCCGCCGGCGCTCGACCAGCGCCGCCGTGACGCAGCACAGCACAGAGAAGAACATGGCGATGACGATCCCTACAAAGGGCTTCCAGGAATCTCTTACCTTGCTAAAGCAGCAAGAGAAAATCTTGTATACGATGCCCGATAAGCCTGAGAAAAGCTTCAGCAATTGAAGGGGAGCGTTGACGACGCCGACGTGGCGGTCGAGGTTGTTAGCCTGCTCGACGAAGTAGGTGTTTCCGATGGAAGAAACGACGCCGCAGACGACGAAGCACAGCCAATAGGTATCATTCGCACGGCGATCTTTGCGTCCTCGACTTCTCCTACAGAGCTGATCAGCCTACATCTCCTTCTTACGTCTCCTCCTGGGTCATGATTGCGGCCTTATGAAGGCACCTAAATGATGAAAGAGGAATAAAGAAATCAAATGGAAGAGTTAATCCTCTCGCTAATTCCGAGGTAATAGATAAACCTGAGGCAACGAGTGTCTGTTAGCTGTTCTTGGTCATTCTTTCTGTACAGCTGATTGTTATCTGTTGGTCTGCACATCTTAAGGAAAGATGCAAGAAATACCCTCAGCACATTCGTTATAGGGTTTTGCTTCTTCTTCTTCTTCGTCCCTGCGAATGATGGTGGCCCAAATTTGAAGCTGGGATCCGGGCAAGTTGAGATCAAGAAGATGAGCATTGCCACGGCGGTGCAGATCGCCGGAATGCCGAAGCGAAGCTTCCACGGCTTCACGTAGGGGAGACCTATAGCTCCCGTAAGAGCTACGGCGACTATGATCAATAAAGACAGGAATTCCTTGCAGCCTGATTCATCTTTCGTCTTTTCGTTCGTCAAGTAAGGGTATGAGAGAGACTTGATTGCCGCCACGCCGACGGCTATCAAGCCATCCCGCGTAGAAGAGAGTTCTCTGCTTATGGCGAACGCAGTCTTCCTCGTACCTCTTGCAAGAACCGCCGAGGACGGGCGGCGTCGACATGGTCACCAAACCTATTCCCTGTATGTGTGTGTGTATTTTGTTTATTTCGCAAAAACTGTGTGTTGTATTACTGTAATCTGCTAACGGTCAATAATCGAAGAAGCTGCTTACGACGGTGTAGGATATGCTTGAGAAGAATAGCACCACGTAATTTCCCAGGAAAGAGTCGGCGAAGTAGAGGAATAGGGCCGGCAAAAGCATAGTGATTCCGCCCCATATATTCAGAATCGCGGCGGCGTGGGTGAAGCTGAGATTCCAAACGGAGGTTAAGTATCTTGCATCACAAACAGCGCATATGCCACCAATATGTCCGCCCAGAAAAGAACTGTGCAGCCAACAATAAATATCAAGTGCTTGATAAGAATACAGTATGTGTATGTCCAAAAAGGAAGTTAAACTGATGAACTGAACTGATCATCTTCTTTTGTTTATTTATTACCAGTTATTCTTGGGGAGAGCCTAGGTGGTAATAAAGCAGCTGGTGCTGCTCCTCTTTGTCTTGGCGCCATTATCTTTCTGCAATAACCTCACTGATAAAACGAAGCAGCAGATACAAGAGAGCTCAACTCTCTCTCTGTGTGTGTGTGTATATGTGAGTGTGTTTTCCTTCTTCTTCACAAATCACAGCCCTTTAAATTATTAGCTAGTTCATAATAAAAACGAGCCACATATATACTTCACACTGCCTCTCCCAGTTGTGATCTCAAGGTTAAACTTTAATTATATACTTTATTTTTAATCTCATCGTACGTCGTTCACACTGTAACTAATAACACGATTCCTCATCCACTAGCTGTGTCCAGCTAAGGACAAAATGTGAAACAGACATGAACGTAATAAAAAAAAGACCGAAACAAATATGAGGTCATAAAATAATGAATCTTGCGTTTAGGAAGGTGCAAGTTGTGTGATAAAAAAGTTTGACTCGCTCGTTCAATAAAGCATATTAAGGGGGCAAACCAAAGGCAGATAGACAAAGAGGTTATGAACTTAAATATATATCTTTCTTGCATGTGTTGTTGTCATAGTTGTAGTATCTAGGTATCAATCAAATAATTATCGGGGATTTTCCGCATATCATAACACATGAGATAATGGTGATTTTTCTTTGGTCGTACATTTATTGCACTTTCATTCCAAAACCCAATCATTCATTGAAAATTCGGAACGTAATTGGATGAATAATATGAGAGAGATTGATACCATAGATACTACAACTATGACAACAAACACATGCAAGAAAGATATATATTTAAGTTCATAACCCTCTTTGTCTATCTGCCTTTGGTTTGCCCCCTTAATATGCTTTATTGAACGAGCGAGTCAAACTTTTTTATCAACACAACTTGCACCTTCCTAAACGCAAGATTCATTATTTTATGACCTCATATTTGTTTCGGTCTTTTTTTTATTACGTTCATGTCTGTTCACATTTTGTCCTTAGCTGGACACAGCTAGTGGATGAGGAATCGTGTTATTAGTTACAGTGTGAACGACGTACGATGAGATTAAAAAATAAAAGTATATAATTAAAGTTTAACCTTGAGATCACAACTGGGAGAGGCAGTGTGAAGTATATATGTGGCTCGTTTTTATATAATGAACTAGCTAATAATTTAAAGGACTGTGATTGTGAAGAAGAAGGAAAACACACTCACATATACACACACCACAGAGAGAGAGTTGAGCTCTCTGTATCTGCTGCTTCGTTTTATTCAGTGAGGTTATTGCAGAAAGATAATGGCGCAAGACAAAGAGAGCAGCACCAGCTGCTTTATTACCACCTAGGCTCTCCCCAAGAATAACTGGTAATAAATAAACAAAAGAGATGATCAGTTCAGTTCATCAGTTTAACTTCCTTTTTGGACATACACATACTGTATTCTTATCAAGCACTTGATATTTATTGTTGGCTGCACAGTTCTTTTCTGGGCGGACATATTGGTGGCATATGCGCTGTTTGTGATGCAAGACTACTTAACCTCCGTTTGGAATCTCAGCTTCACCCACGCCGCCGCGATTTGAATATATGGGGCGGAATCACTATGCTTTTGCCGGCCCTTCCTCTACTTCGCCGACTCTTTCCTGGGAAATTACGTGGTGCTATTCTTCTCAAGCATATCCTACACCGTCGTAAGCAGCTTCTTCGATTATTGACCGTTAGCAGATTACAGTAATACAACACACAGTTTTGCGAAATAAACAAAATACACCACACATACAGGGAATAGGTTTGGTGACCATGTCGACGCCGCCCGTCCTCGGCGGTTCTTGCAAGAGGTACGAGGAAGACTGCGTTCGCCATAAGCAGAGAACTCTCTTCTACGTAGGGATGGCTTGATAGCCGTCGGCGTCGCGGGCAATCAAGTCTCTCTGAGACCCTTACTTGACGAACGAAAAAGACGAAAAGATGAATCAGGCTGCAAGGAATTCCTGTCTTTATTGATCATAGTCGCCGTAGCTCTTACGGGAGCTATAGGTCTCCCCTACGTGAAGCCGTGGAAGCTTCGCTTCGGCATTCCGGCGATCTGCACCGCCGTGGCAATGCTCATCTTCTTGATCTCACCTGCCCGGATCCCAGCTTCAAATTTGGGCCACCATCATATCGCAGGGACGAAGAAGAAGAAGAGACGGAAACCCTATAACGAATGTGCTGAGGGTATTTCTTGCATCTTTCCTAAGATGTGCAGACCAACAGATAACAATCAGCTGTACAGAAAGAATGACAAGAACAGCTAACAGACACTCGTTGCCTCAGGTTTATCTATTACCTCGGAATTAGCGAGAGGATTAACTCTTCCATTTGATTTCTTTATTCCTCTTTCATCATTTAGGTGCCTTCATAAGGCCGCAATCATGACCCAAGGAGGAGACGTAAGAAGGAGATGTAGGCTGATCAGCTCTGTAGGAGAAGTCGAGGACGCAAAGATCGCCGTGCGAATGATACCTATTGGCTGTGCTTCGTCGTCTGCGGCGTCGTTTCTTCCATCGGAAACACCTACTTCGTCGAGAGCAGGCTAACAACCTCGACCGCCACGTCGGCGTCGTCAACGCTCCCCTTCAATTGCTGAAGCTTTTCTCAGGCTTATCGGGCATCGTATACAAGATTTTCTCTTGCTGCTTTAGCAAGGTAAGAGATTCCTGGAAGCCCTTTGTAGGGATCGTCATCGCCATGTTCTTCTCTGTGCTGTGCTGCGTCACGGCGGCGCTGGTCGAGCGCCGGCGGCTGGGCGTGGTGAGGAGCCACGGACTGCTCGAAAAGCCAGACGAAGACATACCCATGTCCGTATATTGGCTCGTCTTTCAGTTCGCTTTGCTGGCGGGTTTGGACTCCTTTCTAGAGGAGAACGTTCAGCTGTTCTACGAACAGGAGGCGCCGAAATCCATGGAGAAGTACTTTGCGTACTTTGCCAGATTTGTGTCTGGGTTAGGGTTTATGTCCAGCGTCCTCACCGTCTACCTCGCCGGAAGGTTTAGCGAGAGAAAAGGGGGAAAGAATTGTTTCAGAGGACCTTAAATCAGAGCCGTTTGGATAAATACTACTGGGTTTTGTCGGCGATGGGCGGCGCGCGAATTTAGTGGTGTTCGTAGTGGTGGCCGCCATTTACAGAAAACAGAAGAATAAGCCTATCGTCGGCGGCGGTGGTGCAGGGAATGGCAACGGTGATGGAAGCAGTGGTCCGCCGGACACAGGCGGCGATGCTGATGAGAATAACTGCGATCAGTGCTTTTGCTGCTGCTGTGGTTAGATTCACTTCATTTTTATGTTCCTATTTCCAAGAGTTCTTTTTTCGTTGGGCTGTTGCAAAATTGGATCTTTCTTGTACTAAAATTGTATGGATCATGTGATTGATTTCGATTTTTGGGTAATTCGACGGTTAATTATTTGAACAGTTAACTTATTATTAGTTCTAAATTGAATAAACTATCAACAACTAATTAGCCTTAAACCGCACGAATATTAACGGAAACGAACTTGGTCAGCGACAATATAGCAATTATTTACCATAATATCGCAAACAAAAGAAGAAGCTGTCCAAGTACATTCATCTATCTTGGTATTTAACACACGCATATAATATATATATATAATATATATATATATATAGAAAATATGTATATTAGGCGTTTCTTCATCATCATAATCTAATCATCGTCCTGGACTTGCATGCATCCATTGCGGTGCAGGTTTTGCCCATCACCTTATATTGGTTCCCCTTATGCATGTCTTTCAGAAAAGAAAAACAAAATCAATTTCTGCTTAATTATAATATAATAATTTGCTAATTTGCAGGTTTATGACACAATGGGAAGAGGAGAAGAAGAAGCTAATGATGATATATACACCGAAGATGGAACTGTCGACATACACAAAAAACCGGCCAACAAGAAAAAAACCGGCACCTGGAAAGCTTGCCGATTCATCCTTGGTAAGAATTTAATTAATTATCTCAAATCAATATTTCCCACTGTAATAAATAATCAAATATAAACAATCATCAGATATAGGAGAAATCTGAAATCTATGTGTTTTAACCTGATAATCAGTGACCGAGTGCTGTGAGAGGCTGGCCTACTATGGCATGGGCACGAATTTGGTGAATTACCTCATAATGCGCCTCGGCCAAGGCAACGCTGAGGCGTCGAAGAGCGTCACAAATTGGACGGGCACTTGCTACCTCACGCCCCTCCTCGGAGCTTTCGTGGCTGATTCTTACCTCGGCAGATATTGGACCATCGCCATCTTTTCTACTATATATGTCATCGTAAGTACCTACTACTTCAGCCCTTCGAAAAAAAGACAAAAAAAACCCTTCTTACGTTACGCGGTTAATATCTGACGAAAAAAAATCCGTTCTTGTTCAAGGGAATGGGACTTCTTACACTGTCAGCTTCGCTACCCAGTCTGAAACCACACTGCGATGATAATGGCTGCCGCCCGACTGCATTGCAGACATCGGCATGCTTCATAGCTCTGTACTTGATAGCGTTGGGGACGGGCGGGATTAAGCCTTGTGTGTCTTCTTTTGGGGCGGATCAGTTTGATGATAACGATGGCAAGGAAAAGAAGAAGAAGAGCTCTTTCTTCAACTATTTCTACCTCTCCATCAACATTGGTGCGATGATCGCTTCTTCTGTGTGGTTTGGATTCAGATGAATGTAGGCTGGGGTTGGGGTTTCGGGGTGCCAGCTGTTGCCATGGCATTGGCCGTGGCATTCTTCTTTTTTGGGACGGGTCTTTATCGCCTACAGTTGCCAGGTGGCAGCCCGCTGACAAGGATTTGCCAGGTTTTGGTCGCTTCTGTGAGGAAGTTCAATGCGAAAGTCCCAGGCGATAAATCCCTTCTGTATGAGACCGGCGATTCTGAGTCTAACATTCTGGGAAGTCGCAAACTCGAGCACACGGAGAAGTTCAAGTTTCTTGACAAAGCTGCTGTGGAGACAGAAGATGAAAAGGTTAGAAGCAATAGATCGGTGGTCAAACCGTGGAGACTATGTACGGTTACACAAGTGGAAGAGCTCAAATCGGTGGTTCGATTATTACCTGTTTGGGCGTCGGGCATAGTTTTCTCGACGGTGTACAGCCAAATGAGCACGATGTTCGTCTTACAAGGCAACACAATGGATCAACGCTTGGGCCAAACTTCAAAATACCATCTGCTTCGCTATCGCTGTTCGATACCCTTAGCGTCATATTCTGGGCGCCTGTGTACGACCTTGTAATAGTCCCAATTGCAAGAAAGTACACGGGAAACGAAAGGGGATTCACGCAGCTTCAGAGGATGGGTATTGGGCTCGTAATATCGATCTTTTCCATGATTGCTGCAGGTGTTTGGAGGTTGTAAGGCTCGATTATGTTAGGAAAAAAAATTACTACGATGAAGAGACAGTTCCAATGACTATCTTCTGGCAAGTACCTCAGTATTTCTTGGTGGGCTGCGCTGAGGTGTTCACCTTCATTGGTCAATTGGAGTTTTTCTACGATCAAGCGCCTGATGCTATGAGAAGCTTGTGCTCTGCTCTTTCCCTCTCGACCAACGCATTGGGTAATTATGTGAGCTCTTTGCTTGTCACTATTGTTACTACGGCGACCACGAGGAACGGAAATCTTGGCTGGATTCCGAATAACTTAAACAGGGGCCATCTTGACTACTTCTATTGGCTTCTGGCTATACTTAGCACGATCAACTTCTTTGTCTATCTATTGATCGCAAAATGGTACACGTACAAGAAGGTAGTGGCAAAAGTTTGAGATATCGAATAAAGGGCCACACTGCATGTCTGGTGTGGATTCCCTACAAGTTTCCTGTAAATAGCAAGGATGACGTTTATGCTCTTTCAAAACTGTGTACCTTGTCTCTTCCCACTTTCATCCTTTTGCGTGACTGAATCAATATCTATGCAATTTCCACTGCTATTTTCAGCAGTTCCATTGGTATGTGAATCTTTCGCTATCTGTATGGCTCAGAGATGTGGCAATGCCATGCAAAGAGCTTTTCTGCAGAGACTAATGAACAGGTAAGAATGATATGTGATGGTGGTCGAGCTGTAACTTTATAAACGATGGACTAAAACAATGAACATAGACATACCCTACGAGAAAAACGTGTCGAATTATCCTATTATTTTCATCCAATGTACGTTGACCAAAGAAATTTCATGCTTCAACGGAATGTAGAATGAGTTATAACTCCAAATAAAATACTAGTATCTGGAGCTAATACATCAGCCCTATATCGTTATTGCATCATGCAGACTGTTTGGTGTCACCACTAAAACCACCAAACCCAAACCGCTTTTGATGCTTCAATTAAGATTTCATCCTATAGTGATGAAATTCAGATGAAAAATTATGTCCTCGTGAGATGTGTATCGTAGCAAGCTGGCAAAATCATCAACTCGGGATATTTCAGGCACAATATAGTGAAAAACAATGCATGCCCCATGTGAAAGTGAAAACGATGAAAATACCTAGCACTTTTTCGACCTGCACGAACTTGAATGTTGAGACAATGACATCTCATCGAGCATAATTTAGGATCTCTTTCTCTTTGAACCACCTTCAACAATCGCTCTCTTCATGATTTATACAACTGAATAAGTTTTTTCTGCATTTATGAGAAAGTAATCTTCCTTCAAGTTAGTGCCTTGGCCCACTCCAGAATGAATAACAGCCTGACAAGTATGCTCCAGGTAACTATTGTTGGAACAGTTTTCTTCATCAGGGAATCGTGTAAGAAAACAAGAGCTTCCAATATTCTATTCATAGAACATAACCCTTTAAGAGTAATGTTATAGGAAATGATGTCAGGCTGTTGGCAGTTTTCTTAATATGCGAGCCCACATAACTAAAGCATTCTTCAGATCACCAGCTTTGTAGAATCCCTCCATAAGGGTGTTGTGTGTGACGAGATTAGGAACACATTTCTGATGAATCATATCTAAATACAGAGATACGGCAAGCTCTGTTTTGCCAACTGAACAGAGGCCATGAAGCAATATATTATACATCTGCCTATCAGGTTTGAAACCTCTGTTCGTCACTTGCGTCCACAATTTTACAGCTGCATTTACTTTATGACGAAGACAGAGACCTCTTATCAACGAGCTATAAGTGATCACATCTGGGGCCCCACCCTTCGGCTAACATTTCCTTCACAAGGTCATAAGCTTCGGTAAACCTCTCAGCCTCGCATAAACCATGGATAAGAGTATATAAGTGACAGTAGTAGGAGGAAAGTTTGTATTTTTCATTTCACGAAAAATTCTAAGTGCATCCTCAAACTTGGAAGAACGAACAAATCCACTGATCACAGCATTGCAAACATGATCATTTGGCTTGCAGCCGCTTTTGGTCATAGCACTGAGCATAGAAACTGCTCCATCAAGTTTTCCTTCCTTACACAAGTGACTAATTATTGCAGAATACGCAAAGACATCTAAAACTCCCCTTTTGCTCCGCAATTTCTATGACGTCAAGAGCTTTGTTCCCCAACCCATTCTTACAAAATCCATGGACTAAGGTACCGTAAGTTGCTGAGTCAGCAGCAAGATCACTCTCCTCTAAGAGCTTCCAGGTGTGCATCGCTTCGTCTATCTGACCACTATCGAACAGCCCCTCAGCATTATATTAAAGCTCTGAATATTCCTTTTACGCTCTTTTCCCATCACTTCCCATAACTCTAAACAATTATTTGCTCTCCTAGACTTGACATAAACGTTCAACATTATGTTATACACAACCGCATCAGGCGAAAATCCACAATCTTTCATCTCCCTATAAACCTTTTTCTGCCCTATCAATGTTCCCTGACTCGCTTAGCCCGTGAATCAAAGCACTATAAGTGAACAAATCCAACTTCCGCTCATTTTTATTCATCCTATCCCACAATTCAATACCCTCTTCAAACCTACCACACTTACACAAGCCACTAATCATAATGTTATACGTCATAAGCTTGGATAAGCACACTCATCTCTCAGCAACCTCCCCCAGATTGATTTTGCCTGCGAATAATCCCCTGTCTTCAGAAACCCATCAATCAAAACATTATAGCACGACACATCAGGCTTGACGCCTCTCACAAGCATTTCATCAAACACGTCCAGACCTCCATTTAAATCACCACCCTTGACCAACCCATCCATCAAAATTCCATAACTGTAAACGTCAGGCGCAAATCCCTTATCCCACATAGCGCCCAGATAATCTCGCGCGCGACCGAATTCCCTCTTCTTGCACATTACTCCGATCAGCACGTTAAAACTTACTAAATTAGGCCTCACGCCCATGACCTTAAAATGCCTAAACATCAGCTCAGCCTTATCCAACAGACCCGCAACCAAAAAAGCGTTCATCAAGCAATTATAACACCTGACGCCGGGATCACAGCCAAACACTTCCTTCATATTTTCGAAAACTTCCACGGCTCGTTCGACCATCTTATTTCTTGCATAAATTTTCAACACGGCCAACGGCGTATCCTCGGTGCATTGACATCGGTGGAGGCGAATAACGTCGACTATTCTGGCGGTGTCGCGCAGGTGAGTGGGATCCCCCGATAGGCAGATACGGCGAAGTAGGTGGTGGCACACGGCGGGAGACGGTTTGAAGTCAGGATTTTCGACGGCGACGTTGAAGATTGTGAGGGCTTTAGCTAGAAATTTCTCCGACTTAAGCACAGTGAGGAGGTTCTTTGAGCTCAAGGTCTTGGGCAGGTGTGCCATGGAGAGGGAAAAGTTATGCGTCGATTTGTCATTGATAAATCGGATACTTCGACGTTCGCATGAGAAATGGGCTTTTGGCCCATTTACACAATATATCAAGTAAATGGGCTTTGGTGCATTAATACGAAAGGTAGAAGTATTGGGCTTTTGCCTGTTAGTTGTTTATGGGCCTGCTATTTTATTTTCCTATATTTTGAGGTTGACCATGATTTTTGCGGAACTAATTGTCATCCAAGTCCTATGATCATGGAAAAATATGGAACTTTCAACTTCAATGAAAAAAATTAATAGAATATACAGTATCTTCTTTTCTGTCGGAAATGTGCCAAAAGGATGTAAATGTCTGAAAATAGGACTCTAATTGCATTGCATGACCTTTTTGACTTGAGCACAACTCACTAATCAGTTATTTTATTCCATCTTTAGCACCGAAAGAACAAAAAAAAAAATTGAATGCCATGTGTTGATTCTCTCGTTGATAATTATTTTTTTTCAATTTTATGTATGCTCTCCCTCACATTTTGACTTTAAAAGTCTTTCCTTTACAAAAACTAAAGATAAAAACCTTATGAATTAGTGGTTGCAAACAAATGAGTGTTGCTCTTAGTTTTCAACGACCAAATAATTGCTCGCCTCTCTTTTTTTGGTGGATGTTCCACTAAAGCTCTGTTTCAACGAAATTACATGTTAATGTCAAGATTATTTCAGTGAGAACAGATCAAAGAATCAATGGAATTCGTCAGCAGAAACTAACGAGGGGCATTGGAAGATTCTGCTCTTCTTCAAGATATAACAGATATAGCATAGATAGCAGCATTCAAATCAAAGATCAAAGAACACTGTTACGTTAAGCAGCAATAAAACCTTAAAAACCCACAACATTCTCAGTACAACAACCTCAACGCATTTCTTGCAATTGAGTGTTGTGAATTGTTCTGTCCAAACTTACTTCGACCACTCCTCATAGGCGTTGGATACAATCTCAAGAGGCCGTCGTTATCCGGGCGATAAGTAGATGATGAGAACTTAACGCTTCGATTTCTCTTACCATTCATTTGTAACGCCGACGAAGAACCATTAGTCCTTCTCCAACTTGCACTGCTGTTACTTCGAAACGAGCTTCGAGTATTGAACGTGTCGTTAGTGAGAGTATAGTTCCCATCGTTTGATCGAAAGTCTTGCCAAGACTCAGATAAAGACCTTTGAACTCCATCAACTTTGCCATCTTCGATCTCATTTTTGATCGAATTGCTACGGTTGTATATGAAGCCCCATATCCTCAAACTCCAGCTTTTAGCCTTCCTTTGCTGCTCTGTTCTCTCGGAATTCATTTGGTCTTCTGCATCTCTTTCACCACCGCCATGTAAAGACTCGATCTTTTTGGCGAACCGATTATAGAATTAGACCTAGTTCTAAGCTCGTCGATCTCAGCTGTGATTTTCTTGATCGAACTAGACCTATCGAGGCACCTCTCCTTGAAGAGGAAGAGCGTAAGTAATATTCTCTTGTCTGAACAGAACCTCCAGGGACAAAATCGTCCTCGTCGAGACATTTTCTCGCCAATTCTCCAACTGGGATCTGCGTATCAGAGCGTTTTACTTGGGCAGCAATAGGCATATTTTCAGCTAAAGAGACTATTGGGGCCATTCTTGGGTGAAGCTCTTTGCAGGTACTAAATGACCATCCCATGAAGCTCGGGGCTTATCGAAAGAGTACCTATCGTCGAAGCTTATTCTGCCATTGTCGAGCGATAACCTAGGATCAGTATCGCACGATCTTCTGGCAAACCCATAATCAGCAACCTCAGATTGAGTCTCTCTGCAGCGAATAGATGCTCTTGGAATCTGCATAGGCAATTGAGTGAGTTTTAAGCCATTGCTCTGTTTCTTTGTCTTTTGCTTCTGTCTCCACTTGTGCCATTTCTTGCTGAAAACAGAGGCTGCAGCCCAGAAACCGCCCTTCTTCTCGCAGGCATCGAAGTCGATATGATCTTTCATAGGCTTTATATCAGTCACATTCAGTGCAATATCCTCTGCAATCTCATCATCGCACTTCACACTATTTCTCAAAGGACTAATATCCTCATCATCATTGACGTCATCATCTGCTATAAAATTCATGTTGGCCATACCCTCGGCATCCTTCAACTCCTCATCAACCTCATCAAAAGATTCAAACTTCACACCGTTATTACAGGCGAAACCATCGCTGTTATTATCCTCTTTTTCGAGCGTAAAGAGCGACAAAAGAGTGCTCCTCGCCCTAACATCGCAAGACTTCCTCTGCGGCTCGAAACTCACCCCAAAGCCTCGTTCTTGGCGGCGGAGAACGACTTGATGCGCCTCAGTTTGGGAGGAGACTGCTGCTTGAAGGGCTTCGGAGGCTTGCCCACACCGCCCCCGCCGACGCCGGAGAACAGGTTCTTTACAGCGGCGGTGACGGATGAAGGGCGGCGGGAGGAGGAGGGTGGTTTCCGTTGGAGGAGTTCTCGAGGGTGGTGAGGCGCTCGCAGAGACAGGCGGTGCAGAAGCCGGTAAACTGCTCCGACGGGTGACGTTCGCAGCTGAACGAACTCCTCGACGGTTTCGGCGGCGCCGGCGCCGGGGCCGTTGGGTCGGCGGCGGTTGGTTGGGATCCATGACCTTTTAGGTGCGCCTGATGATGACAGTGCTATTCGAGGCTATTACACATGCTCGCTCGCTCGGAGGTTGAGTACAGCAGTGTGTAAACAGAAGATAAACGTTAAAAAACATTTGAGATAATCGATGTAATAGTACAAATGTAAGTGGTTAGCAAATGGGATTGGGGAACGTGTAGGTGTAGTGATGAAGACGAAGAAGAAGAGTAAATGGCGTCTCTATAAATGAGACAACTTTTACTTTCTTTTTCTTCTTTTTCCCTGGATACCCTTGTTTTTTCTATTAATTATTTGGACAATTAGACACTGTCATCATCTACCATGAAAAAGGCGCAAAAAGCTCTTCATTTGTAACTCTTCTGCTAATAATCTTGTTATTGGGATCATTATTCTGCGGCGGACTTGGGCATATTTTGTCCGTTCTCATAGCTCCAACGTGAGGACGAAGAATCCAATAGCATTTATATTTTTTCCCTTACAAACTCCAAATGTAGATAGATGAGATAACGGTGAAAAAAACTATACTGTAAAAATAACAATAATTAAATCATTTCTCATTGTTCGTGGTCGCGACTCTTGTTGTACCGTTTTATTCCTCAGCCGCCGTTGTTATTACAAATTACAATGTCATGTAATAATACTCGACACGACACCATATAATTAAAGCCGAATGAACATACAAAAGAAAATAAATCTATAAAAGTCAACGGTTCAACGTTCATGTCCGCTACTCTCCCACGATTTTCTCATCCTTTGGATTATTTTCCCCTCTGTCTACATTTCATTTTTCTTTTTTCTTTTTGATTTATCTCTATTACAGGGAAAAAGAAAATATACATGTGTCGTTCCCGTGAAATGTCATCGTCTTCATCACCGTCGAACGGCGTCCGCAACACCGCCAATAACTCATCCTCGGCCGGAGCATCCAACGGCGCCGCCGGCGCCGTGACCCACCACCGGGGCCGGGTGGAGAACGGCGATTGCAGTTGCAGCGTTCCGATCAATCTGGGATCGGACGCCGAAGAGATAGTAACATCTTCTTCCAACGGATTCGAAGGGTTGAAACGCACCCTTTGGGCGGCGGCGCGTGGGAAACAGTCCGAGGTATGGCCCGCCGCGCGCGTCCCCGAGTATTTAGGTTTTGGCTCCTGGGATGGTGGGCTGAGGTTGAGGAAGAGCGTAATGTGGCGAAGCGTCTTCGTAATGTTGCTGGTGATGGTTGTGGTTTCTGCCTTCTTCAAATTATCGGAGCTGACGGCCGGCGGAGGAGGAGATGGCGGCCCCGTCGCCGGAGGAGCGGAGAAGGAGACTCTGTTTATTCAGAGCATGAAGAACAATGATTATATGGGCGGCGCTCAAAAGATGGTCATTGATTCAGAAAATCAATCTTCCTCGTCTTCATCGTCATCTTCAGACAATATGCAGCAGAAACGAATGATGAGAGAATACGAATCGCCCGTGAGTTCAATCAAATTAAATACATATTATTATTACCATAATCAAACATCTTTATTACAGGATCAAGAAATATGGATGAAACCAGACAGCGAGGATTACTACCAATGCATTGCGCCAAGACACAAAAACCCAGAAAAACAGAGCAGAAGAACGAATGGTTACCTCTTAGTTCATGCCAATGGTGGACTCAATCAAATGAGGACAGGCGTAAGAAACCGCCCAATATTTGCAAATGATTTTTCGTGTTCTAATCTTTCGTATTATTACATCCCAGATATGCGATATGGTCGCCGTGGCGAAGATAATGAACGCCACCCTCGTTTTACCTGCCCTCGACCATCAGAGCTTTTGGACCGATCCGAGGTATGTTCTTACTGATCATCGATCTCATCGCTCAATTATCGATTTATTTCTCTATTACACATCGTTGCAGCGACTTTAAGGATATTTTCGATTGGAGGCACTTCATCGAAGTACTAAAAGACGACATATCGATCGTCGAGGAATTACCACCGCGCTACGCCTCGGCTGAACCCTTGATCAAAGCTCCCGTCTCTTGGTCGGAGGTGCGCCGAATTCCATCGAATCGAACGACTGAATTTATTCAATCGGAAAAAAGAATGCTTTTTTTTTTTTAAGATTAATTTTTGTTCATCTTGCTTGCAAAGGCAGGCCACTTATTACAGGGGGGAGATTCTTCCTCTGCTCAAGAAACACGGAGTCGTAGAATTCACACACACGGACTCACGAATAGCAAACAACGGCCTACCGCCGTCCATTCAGAAGCTGAGGTGTCGGGCCAACTACGAAGCGTTAAAGTACGCCCCAGAGATCGAAGAGCTCGGGCGAACGTTAGTTAACCGATTGAGAATGGACGGCGAACCTTTCATCGCCCTTCACTTGAGGTAATTACGGAGAACCTTTCAGTCCATTCTGAAATGTGTTGGAAAATATAATAGATAAAATACGATGCACTCCCTTGAAGCTTAAACGTTGTATGACATCTCAGACTAAATCCTCATGACCACCGGTTCAGGGTGCGTTTGGTACGCGGAATTCGGTGTGGAAAAAAAATGTGTTATGGTACGACACGGGAAGCGTAATGTACGATGATCAGATGCATATTATTAACTTTCATTTTCTTTTCCACGTTAGATTCTGCATACAAACGGACCCTTAAGAAAATGGCACGTCAAATGCTACATAATAAAGAAATCAGCATGTGCACTCCCTTAACGCTTAAGTTTTTAGGTGAAGTGATCGTTTAAAAAATAAAGTAATCTTGGCGTTTCTCACGCAGATACGAAAAGGACATGCTGGCGTTCACTGGGTGCAACCACAACCTGACTTCGTCCGAGTCCGAGGAGCTTCGGGAAATGCGATACAGTGTCGCGCACTGGAAAGAAAAGGACATCGACGGCGAGGAAAAGAGGCTTCAGGGCGGTTGTCCCATGTCTCCGAGGGAAGCCGCGCTCTTCCTCAAAGCCATGGGATACCCCTCGTCGACCGCCGTGTACATAGTGGCGGGGGAGATATACGGCGAACAAAGCATGGAGTCGTTCAGAAGAGAGTACCCAAACGCATATTCGCACTCGACGCTCGCCGCGGAGGACGAGCTTCGGCCCTTTGCGAGGTTTCAGAATCGCCTCGCCGCATTGGACTACGTCGTTGCGCTTGAGAGCGATGCTTTCGTTTATACGTACGACGGGAATATGGCGAAGGCGGTGCAGGGACACCGTAGGTTTGAGGGGTTTAGAAGGACGATAAATCCCGACAGGTTTCTTTTAAATTTAAATAAAATAATAATCTCGATTTTTTTTGGCGGTGCGATAAGATTTTAACGACTCGACCGGGTTTTTTGTTTTTGTCGTTGAAGGTTGAATTTTGTTAGGATGATCGACTCGTTGGACAACGGGTCGATATCGTGGGAGGATTTCTCGTCGGAGGTTAGGTTATTACACGCGAACAGGGTCGGGGCTCCGTACTTGAGACAGCCTGGAGAATTCCCGAGGACAGAGGAGAATTTTTACGCGAATCCTTACCCAGATTGCATCTGTAAGCGACCCAACCGAATAGAAACGGGTCGAAGCGCGGATGCAATTAGAATATAGTTCGCTTTTTTTTTATTTTTTTTTTCCTCGCCGGAACTCGGTCGGTTTTAAACCGGACAGAGAAGAGAAACGAGGATTCGGCGCAAATTTTATATCTTTATTTTTTCTGTAGATTTTTTTTGGTAGAACTTTGATTCATTTTGTTCGAAGAATATGTATACTAGCGATTCATCGATCGTTATAGACGAACAATGGAACACCGTAATGTACTCTACCTCAAGCCAAATACGTCTCCAGCTTATCGATTTCGTCCGGGCTTCCGATGAATATCGGCGTACGCTGATGGATCTGCCAAAAAAAGCGCATTCAATTCGATTTCAAAACGCCAAAAAAAAAAATAGAAAAAAGACGGCATGCGTATCTCCCTTCCCATACCTTAGTCGGGACGATGTCCAATATTCTCCGCTTTCCGTCCGTCGCCTTTCCCCCGGCTTGCTCGACCAAGTAACTCATCGGTGCGCACTCGTACAGAAGCCTCAAATTCCCTTCCTTGCTCTTCTTATTATCGGGATTTCCATAAATACCCCCGACGAGCAACATCCTATGTATCTCCCCGACAAGACAGCCTATGTAGCGGCCCGAATACGGCTTCCCATTAGGCCCGCCGGGCTTCCTCAGGTCGTCGAGGTACTTCTGAAGCTTGTCGTCGAACAAATCGTAGTTTTCCTTCGTTGAATGAATATATCCTCCCCGCCTTTGGTATCTTTATATTCTCGTGAGTCAATACGAATTCTCCGTAGGCGGGATCTAATGAAAAGGCGTAAACGCCCCTCCCAATGGAGAGCGTAAACACCACATCGAGCTCGAGTATAAGCAGTATCCCGCCGCCAACAAGTTGCTTCCCGGCTGGCATACGCTCACTATGCACTTCTCCTTCGCTTGGTCGAGCTATTTTTTTATTTATTTTTTGACGTACTTGCAATAAGCGGTCGATTTTTCGAGCAAAAATTGTAATGAGAGAGAGAAGGAAAGAAAAGTTACGGTCGAGTCGTCGTCTAAGTCGACGAGGCACTGCTTGTCCGGGCCGTAAATCCCGAAGATTGAGCCGGTGGTCAAGCTGGTGTCTATGTTGGCCGAGCCGTCGATCGGGTCGAAGACGACGATGTAATTTCCCGAGTAAGTCTCTTCTACGGCCACGGGAATATCTTCTTCCTCCGAGGCGATGATCCCCGTCCTTCCGCTCGACCTCAAGCAGTTGCAGAATAACTGCAAAGATAATTATTATTACGAGAAAAATTGATCTTTTCGTTCCTACCTACTTGAGAATCAACGTAACTTCGTAGATCTTCGACATGTCATAAATTTGAATTTCTTACGACGTGTCGAAAATCTAAAGAGTCATCTTGGTGTACCAACATGAGTAAGATAACATTAATCTTACGGATTCTTATAACGACCCTCAATTTCTAATAAAGTTTAATGGCGGATTTTCGCAACGAAAGCCGCGGAAAACCCATTTTACGAAAACTTTTTATTGAAATCGAATATCAACAACACAACAATACAAACCTCATATTTACATGCCATATATGTTATGCATTTACGTCTTATCTTACAAAGCTATAGCCTCACCTCCTAAAATATTTAAAACACAGTAAACCTCTCCACAGGTCGTTATCCATTACAGCCTCGACCTCAAAAGTTCCTGGGGCACCGCCATCAGCCCGCCTAGTCATGACGTGTCTCGACGTCAGACTCAGTACCTACAACACGAAAACTCTGAGCGATTGCCCAGTAGATGAATAAAAATGCATGATGCAATTGTACACTCAAATTTAAGTTCCAATACCTCACATTTCAATGCTCATTCTTTCTATTCTCACATATATATCTCATTTCACACATTAAAAACTCTATCCTATAATTCACGCACTTTTGAAAGTTCACATCAGACATCTTCCTACTAGAAAGCATATACTGAATGTTCACGTCAGGTTGCTCCTTTCTCCAATATAAATTAACAATTTATTTCTCAGAACGTTCACATCGGTTAAACAAACCTTTAGATATGTTTCTCGTCAACTGTCATACAAGTACTACTCTTGGAACGTTCACGTCCGAATAAACAGAACGTTCACGCCTGACTCTCATTCAATATCCCAGAACGTTCACGTCTGAATAGACAGGTCGTTCACGCATGTCTCTCATCAAATATCCCAGAACGTTCACGTCTGAATAGACAGATCGTTCACGCCTGTCTCTTGCCGTAACCTATTCGTTCCTCGGAACGTTCACGTCCGAGTAGGCAGAATGTTCACACCTGTCTCCTACCATAACCTAAAAACAATTAATTTATAGTAATTATCATATCTATCATGTTCATCAATTAATAAAAAAACACGTAGTCCTACATCTATTTGTTTCTCTTGGAATATTTACATCCGATTATACAGAACATTCAAGTCTGCATTCGTACCAACTTCACTTCTCTTTATTCCTCTGAACGTTCACGTCGGATAAGCAGAACGTTCACGCGCTTGTCTGTCATACTTGATATACTATCTTATTTCGACAGTCACTACCTCGTATATTGGTATAAGATACATATGCAGTATAATTAAACTACAATATTGTTAATAAAGAAAATATAATTTTAATTCTCTCGAAAACATTCCAGTTCTAACCCACAATTCACTTGAAAATATTTCCCCAAAAATTCCCTAAAATAATTCTTCATAATTCACTAAAAATATATACTCTGAAATTCAATAACTAATTTCGCCGAAAATTCAAAGTTTGTTCAAGAATAAGTCCACTTATCCGAATTTCTCTTAACTTGTCCGAAATTTAGATTTACAGTTCCAAAAATATTATAATAGCGAAAATATGATGAATCACGAAAACTTCTACCATAAGCCTATCGAAAACTTTAAAAATAACAATTGTAATTATTCCGAAAAGATTGAAAAGATTGTGTCAAAACTTTAATCTAATACAAACTATCACTTGCCGAAAACCTCCAAAGAATGTAATTATTTTAAGTATTGAAAATTGTTCTTGTATCTAACATACAATTACCGAAATATATTAATATCTAATATTATTCACATGCCGAAAACTTCTCACACTTAATCTAATCATACAAGTACCCAAAAATATGTATGTATAAATATATATATATATATATATATATATTGTTGAAAACTTTGTGTAATGTTGATATCATATAATGCCTACACCGAAATTAAAATATTTAAAACCTTATTATACCCAAATTCTCCTCAGCTACGAAAACTAGGGTTTTATCAAAAACTTGCAACACCAAAACTACTAGGTTGCCGAAACATCTCAAGGATCAAAAAGACTTAAACACTTGAGATTATCATAAGTATCAAGATATACAAATAGAATCAAATACGGCATACACTCTTGTAACAAAAAGAACTTGGAAAGAGTCAAAACCCTATTTCACATACATTCTCCCTATACCAAAGGTTTTCTATTGCCGAAGACTATCCAATTAAACATTAGATTACTATAAAAAAATAACTACTTCAGAGAATCCAGAATTCTAACCGCATATCATCGTCACAAAAACCTCACATATTTCACCTTGACCCATATTAATATCACGTAACACATGACAATAAAATATTACCTTAGTAATAATGATCACGTAAACCATATAAATTCTATACATCATATAAATCATACAACGTATCGAAAACATATATATCACAAATATTTTACGTGTTGTAGATGAAAATTCACCTACCTCACGTCGGAAGTTTGATTTGTTAAAGTTTCCTAGCTTGTCGAATTATTTTGCTCTTGCTAAAGTCTTTTGTTTTCTCCTTCTTCTTTCATTGAATCTTTCTCCTCTTTCTTCGTTTTTATTTTCGTTATGTGTAAATATTTGATACATTGTCATGTATATAAGGACAATATCAACGAGGGGTTCACATAGTTGGTAAAATTCCTTTTCATGGAGTAGGTATTTATGGCTTTATCATGTGTAAGGACAAATGCACAATGATTCTCTCAACATAGTTAGTAAAGTTTGCTTTCATGTACCCTTTTTGTTTAGTTACTATATCTATATTTTAGGAATTTCTTTTCTAATTTTCATTACTTTATACAAGGTGTTTCTTTTACGTAATGATAGATATATATATAAACTTATGGGATTTGACAAGTAGCTAAGTAATAACTTACCTCATCAATAAGTAAAATTCGTCCCTAGTGTAATTTTTTTTTTTCTTCCTTCTAATCATTGTCCTTAGTCAATCACAAATATGCAAGTGTGTAATTAAATATATATGTATAATAAATACCACACGTAAACTTCCTACAAAAACATGTTGAGCCCATGAGAACTTTGTGCCTTTCTTATGAAAAGTATTCATCCTTGTGTTTTATATTTTATTTACTCAAATTTTCATTAAATAATTAAAGTTCATAGTGCATTATTTCGATTCACCTCCCTCAGTAATTCCAAATTCCTAATTTAGATTCCTAAGTTAAATATTCATCCTATTGAGTTACAACTAAGACCCGTATTAAATTTACGGGTATTACAATTCTTTTCTTGGCCATACACTTGGGAATCAACCCAATTTCGTTGGATTTTCGGCATGTTGAAATTTTTGAATTTTTGATGACGTGTCGAAAATTTAATTAGTAGGATATGAGAAATCTTAAGGACTTTTCTTCCCTATCCACTGGAGTTTGGAATCAATCCAATTCCTTTGGATTTTCGACGCGGAATTGGATTGGTGTAACATAGATAGGGTTAGGGTACCAAAATCTTTAGGGTCCGTTTGGTATGCTGAATCCGACGCAAAAAAGAAAATGAAATGATACGCATCGAATCGTTATACATTACGTCTGACATGTCGTACCATAATATATTTTCTTTTCCTTTCCGCACCGAATTCCGCATACCAAACTCACCCAAGAGAACCTTCAATTCCTTAACACTTTACTAACTAAGTAACTGCTGCAATTGTTATTACAGCAAGGCAGATTTAACCTCGTTGGAAATGACGTCGAGCTTCTTTTGGTCCTCGCCTTGGACATTGACGGTGCCCTGAGCGCCGGTGAGGTTGATGATGCTCGAACGCTGAAGCAAAGAGCCGATCTGTTTGCAGGCCAAGGAGATGCTTGAGAGGACGATGGTCAGCTCGGCGTCGATGTGCCCCCGCTTGTTCTTGCTTCAGAAGCCACGTCGTCAGATTTTCGATTTGGTATCGGTTTACTTTCTTCATTGGTCCGCCGGCGGCGTAGGCGTCTTCGGCTGCTGACGTCGTGCTATTGTTGGTGGTTTCTATCTCGACGGCGGCCCTGCATAGGGTTGTTCTTGATCTGAAGCTTCTCGAGGCGGCGGCGGCGCCGCTATTCTGTCGTGGGCTGAACGACGGCCGGCGAGAGATGGGCGTGGAGGTGAGCCTTGAGCTGTTCCAATGGAGTACTGCTTCAGCCATTTTTTTTTTCAAATTTCTTCTTTGCTTTTCTGTTTCTGTTTGTGGTTTCGAAGAGTTGAGTTGAGGTGCTCTATGTGAATGAGTGGACATGCTTAGCCACCCTCAGATGCCACGTGTGTATATATAACTGGAGTGCATTGAGGGTTCAGTTGGTGTTGGTAATAGAACCGTTACTTACTATTGTCGCTACCGCAAAATAGCGATCCTATAAATGCTGCAAGCAAACAATTGTGAAGTGCACGTCATCATTTTCTTCATTCAAAACATCACATATCCAACTTGACCTCCATCATTATTTATTAGAATCACATACTATCTTCTCAGAATGGCCTACTACGTTATATCGACATATATTTATCGTTAGTTGACTATTATGCAATGTTGTAAAACTCGCTAGGCGCTAGTCGGGCGCCCGAGGGGGCCTAGCGCCTAGAGGGCCTAGGCGGGACCTAGGCGGTTCTAGGCGGAAATTAGGCGGTCTTTATTTTTTATTATTTTTTATATATCAAACATGTAAAAACTGTGTCAAAGTAAATTTACATTGATATTATCTACAAATTCTATTAAATAATGTCATTCACGACAATGCAACAATAACATTAGTATAAAGATAATGTTTAAAAATTATGTTGGCGAAAGTATCCTAATTTTTTTGTTTATATTTTTTTATTTAATATTTTGCCATTAATTTAGAGAATCTAATTGACTTTTGAAAAGAAAAAATAAAGACAACTCTACTTATTTTAGGATAATTATAGTCACATGTATATGTGATACCAAATTTTAAATGTATAATTGATGTGTAATGAACATATACAAATTTTTATTTCTTTTTCTCAAAGGATTTATACGTTTCAGTTAAAAAAAAGGATATACGTTTCTTTTTCGTCTGAAAAAGGATATATACGTTAAATATTGTAAATAAGTACTTCATTACTTGTCCCACACCGATTATGTTGGTGAAAAAGCACTGAAACAGCTCCATATATATTCACCCCACGGTTTCTTAAGTCATTCATGGCTCGTCATTAGTGGGCTTTCTATTTAGTAAATATTTGTCCACCTCTTTTGGTGGGCCTTTGTTTAGTGAAAATAATTTAACTGGCTTGTAAGTTCGACT
>JAPQWV010003401.1:0-42000 GCA_027422505.1 Craterostigma plantagineum
GATGTACGAATCGAAACGACTACGGAATAAGACTATTCCGTTAGTTAAGGTGTTGTGGCGAAATCAATCAGTTGAGGAAGCCACGTGGGAACTTGAGGACGATATGAGAGTTCGTTATCCCGAGTTATTCCAGTCGGCATAATTTCGGGGACGAAATTCTTTTAGGGGGGAGGATGTAATACCCGTAAATTTAATACGGGATTTTTATATAATTAATCATATATAATTTTGCAATTAGGAGGAATTGTGGAGAAAGTTAAGTTGTTTAACTAGAACATAAATTTCAATAATTTCAATCTAAATTCGAAATTTTCAAAAGCTAATTGGAATTTATAATATTGGATTAAAGTAAAAATGGGATATCATTATAATGTTTGGAATATAATAAGTAAGGGACTGTACTAACTTTGTTAATATCTCAAAAATAAAGTTACAAGGTTTCGATGGGATAGATGTTGGTAAGCTTACTTAAGCTTAAAGAAAGAACTCGTCACCACCCTTTCAATTCTAGCACAAAGTTCGAAATTCTAATATATATCCACATCTTATGTAATAAAACGAGTAGAAAGTCAAGACTTCAAGAAGAAAGAAAACCTGATAAACAAAGAGGAAGCTCAATAACGAAAAAACAGAAATTCAACGCGAGGTATGGGATTTTACCATATATGAAATTTCTTGTACTTAATATATTTTATTAGTGGGTATCTAGAGTGACTTATGATATGTTTATATGAGAATTTCGAAAGTCATGTGAGTAAGAAAACCCTGATGTTCATGTTTCGATCCTTGACTATAATTTTCTGTTATGATGAAGTAAGAAATCTGTTAATCTTCGAAGATAACTTAAGTTCTAAGGAAATTAATTTTGAAATACTGTTTGCTAGAATTATATGACCCTATCATAAGACTTTCGAGATCTATCATGAGTGGAAAACCCTAACTGTCGAAGCCTAGTTGTGGTTACGTGGGTTCATATAATTAAGTGACTCTTGGTACATAAAAGATTTAGGAGGGATGAATTTCGATCGGTGCTTAATGAGGATTAGAATAATCTCGACAAAAACTGTGTTTGTCTTCAGATGTTTGAAATACATCTCGATACATGATTTTATGCTAATTATAGAAGATGTCGAAATGTATGATAATTGGTTCCTAGATCTAATGATCTTTTCATAGATAGAATTTGAGATGTACAGTAGAAAGCATTCGAAGTATATTAATTTCGACATAGTAAGATGTCGACATTTTTTTTAAAATCTCGAGGTTTTTGGTCTATAAATATATAAGGAGTTTCGACATCTATAAGATGTCGATATGGCCTGAAGATTTCGATATTAGTTATATCTGTATAAGTCTCGACATTTTTCCTTTAAAAGCTCGACATTTGTATGGTTTCAACATGAAGCCTCGACATTTCTTAGATGTAGAACTCGACATTTTAATAAGCAAGGATCTCGTATTATGATGTGTCTCGACATTGCATAAGACTCGATATTTACTTTAACAAAAAGTCTCGACATTTGTATAATTCGACTGTCTCGACATTTTATGAGGGTTTTGACATATATGTTTCGACATTTAATAAGCATGGTCTCGACATTTTGTTAGGATCTCGACATTAGTATAAATGTCGACATTAGATATGCTTAGATAGATTTCGACTTTTTCAAGAAATGTCGACACTTGTAGGTTCGACTTCTATCAGCTAGACAATTCGACATCTTCCTATCACCCACATCTCGACATTTTCTATTATGCTAAAACTCGACATTTTATTAGATGATTTCGACATTTTGATTTAGTTAATAAATTTTCGGTATTTTAGAATTTTGTTATATTCTAGGGTTTTCAATATTTTATGGTTTATTTATCTTTAGGAATATTATTATTTTTAGGTTTCAATAATTTTAGGGTTTTCGAGAATTAGCACATATACTAATATATTATTATATTCAGAGGATCCATTGTTAGGGACTTCAGCGGATCTCGTATTTGACTGTAGCAGGAGGACAGGTAGGTGGATTATCCATCTACAATACGTAAACACAAATTATGTGTTTTCATGTGATATGTGATTTACGTGATTTATGTGCCTTACCTATTTCTCGTATGTCTTACATGAAAATATGTTTTATCCGTTATCACGTTTTATATGCATGACATATGCATATCATAGCATTGGGGTGAGATATTTACACCGTATTGAGACGGTTGACTTGGATATCGTCGAGCGGGGTAGAATGAGATGTTTGTGATTTTTGTTGTTGACTCGTTGAGGAGTCGAGGTTGGTACTCGTATGACACCTGACGGTAGACAGGCGTGATCGATCTGTCTACTCGGGCGTGAACGTCCCGAGGTGCAAAACCGTCGTGATTTTATTATTTTCAGCGGAGGGACATTGACAGGGCAGTTGCGTGAACGTCAAAACGCTGTCAATGTCGGCAACCGCTTACGGAAGAGCGACCTAGTAGGGCAGTTGCGTGAACGTCAAAACGCTGCTAGTATAAGCTTCCGTTATGTTATAGGTAGCGCGCGAGGTGTCGAGTCTGACCTAGGGCCCTGTGTTGTGTGATTTGAGACAGGATTATGGAAAAGAAAGAGTGAACATTGCATGTGAGATATTGGGACCGGGAATGAGTGTTCACGTGCATACATGCATTTCTATTCACCTACTGGGCAAATCGCTCAGTGTTTACGTGTTGTAGGTACTGAGTCTGACGCGACGTGCGTCAAGACTGAGGCGGCTGGTGGCGGTGCTCCACGGACTTTTGAGGGCGGGGCGGTATATGGATGAAGACCTGTGGAGCGGCGTTAGGGCTTTTGGTCTTTTGACATTTTTGGGGGCTTCAGCCCATTGTATAGATCTATTATGTAAATAATATTTTGTCGTATTATATTACTTTTAGGGAAAAAGTTTTTTGTTGAGACGGGCCTTCCGCGGCTTACGTTGCGGAAAATCCGCCACTAACCTTAATTAGAAAGTAGGGTCGCTACAGAAAGCAAGATACCTTGGGCTCCCGCTCTTCATTGGAAGATCAAAAAGAGAAACCTTCCAATTTGGGTCGATGCTGTAAAAATAAAATGACCAATTGGAAGTCGCAGTTTCTGAGTTGTGCGGAGAAGGAAGTTCTTATTAAAGCTGTCATTAACTCACTCCCCACTTATGTTTTGTCTGTTTTCAAACTGCCTTTACAGCTTTGTAAGGAGATTACGAAGATGGTTGCGGACTTTTGGTGGGGCTTGAATGAACATGGAGGTCATAAACTGCATTGGAAGGCTTGGAACAAACTTTCAAAAGATAAGGAAGTTGGCAGATTGGGATTTCTCGAGGTTCAAAAATTGACGAGGCGCTGCTCGCCAAAAACTTTGGAGGATTCTTACAAATCCAAATCTGCGGTTGTCAAGCTTTTAAAAGCAAAATATTTTGCAAAGACGGATCTCATCAAAGTGGCGGGCCCCTGCTACTTCATCTTGGCTTTGGAGATGGCTGGCTTCAAGCAAGACACGTTCTGACCATGGGAGCTATCTACAAGGATGAAAGTGGATCATCTTTCAAAGCTTTTGGATGCGTTGAGCCCAACTCAAAGAATTGGATGAAATTGCCTGGATAGGCGACAAACAAGGTCAGTTTCGGTGCATTCCGCTTATAAAATGCTTTCTTCTTGTATCATGAAAGGAAAAAGAGGAGCCTGAGAGTAGGGACCGAGGTGAAAATATGAAAAAAAAATTGTGGCGAACCGTGTGGAAATTGAGGATCAAGAATAAAGTAAAACATTTTCTTTGGAGGTGTATTCATGATGTTCTTCCGTCGAAGCTAAATCTGAAGAAAAGGGGAGTGTCTATTGATACTTTTTGCTCATCGTGCGGGAAAGCGAAGAGTCCATCGAGCACATTTTCTTCCATTGTCCTCGTGCGATTAATATTTGGAGATGGCTCCGGTGACCTGGAACTTTATGAAGACGGGAGTTGGAAGTTTTAAAAACTGGTGGGGATTTATCTGTTCTGTGCCTAAAATCGAGGTGTTCCAACATAGAGTTCAACTTTCAGTATACATCTGTGGATGTTGTGGAAAACCCGCAACTTATGGCTCTTCAATGGCGAGTGGCGAGAGGGCAGAATTGTAGTTGAGAATGCGGGTTTCGAATGGGCTGAATTTTAGGATTGTTGCTGATCTTTATTTGTTGTTAAGCTGAATTGTTTTCTGGCCGCTGTAGGGTGATGAGAACCAATGCAGGGGCTATTTCAGTGGTGAGCTTGCAAATATTGTTTTAACAACTGACGCATTTCCTTTTGTTTTGTTGGTTGGAATTTTTTCTATTTTCGTCGTGGTTCCATGGGAACTTTACCTATCTGTGAAGGTTGTAAACAGAGGGTTTTGCGGGCTATTTAGCCTGTATTTCCATTTTGAATGAAATGAAAAAGCTATCGTTTATGTTAAAAAAAATATTTGGATCGTAACGTGTTTTGTGTTTTGAATTTAACCAACTCATCTTGAAAACTATTTCAGGGGAAGCCTAACCTAGAAAAATTGCTCCCAAAATTAACTCTAATATTCTCGACATTCTTGCTATTGCAGATTTACAAATCTGAAGATGGAGCCAGATGTCACTGTCGGAATTTAAAGGGAGTTAATTACATATTTCGTTCATACATAGGGGAGCAATTATGTGATCTTTACTTAAATTAGAAGTCAATCTGTAAAATTTGAAAAACTTACTATCGCAAACGTGGGCGAAATTAGTATTTTTTCAATCGCAATTTCTCGAGCGAAAATCGATTTGGGACCAAATGTTAATTTTCGCTCCAAATTTGTCGAGCTAAAATCAATTAGGAAGCCAATGAAAATTTTCGACATGAGTTTCTCTAGCGAAAAAATTCAAAATTGGGCCTGTATCACATTCAAACTTAAAACGCCTGATAAGCCCAACTAGAAATAGTCATTCTTATAGTCGAAAAATCCCTAAATACACGCGCAAACCCTTAATCGAATAATTCATCAGTCAACAATTTTTCTCTCGTGAAAAACACTAAAGACGAAAACAATCCCTTTAAAATCCTTAATTTCCCACTGATTTTCGTCTTTTAAAGGTTGATTCGACAATCTTTAGGTGTTTACGTGTGTTTTAAAACTCTATTTGCGTCAACATTATGCAATTTTTTTCGCCAGATAAGATGATAGATGCCACGTGTCTGTAACTCTGAAGCCTCAAAGGCTACTGTTCTGCGATTTAAACCTGTTTCTATGTTTGAAACGGGTTTAGATTTGCGGGTATAGATAGATTCTAGGTTTACAGTCACACTGATGGTGTAGATTTTCGATTCTCTGAGTTTTAAAGGAAAAATCTATGTCTCGAGAAAACAGGGTTTGAGACGTTTGCGTCGAATAACTTTGTCGATCGCAAACAGTTTCAATCGAATTTCAATTCGGTTGAGACACTGTTTGCAGTGCAAAAGTTTCACGATCGCTAAAATTTGACTTAGTCGTTAGAAATAATAGGTCGCAAAATCGTTTAGCATCGAGAAATTAATTTTGATTTAATGCGAGCGAAAATCACTGAGCCAAATAGACAAATTAAGGGCAATTTAGTCTCGAGCGAAAAACTTAACATCAAAAACAGTAAATTTTGATTTCAAATTATTTGCGGTCGTACATTTTAGCGGCGAGAAAATTAATTTCTCGACGATAAAATTTCTCGATCGTACAAGAATTAGCGATGGTTTTAATTGATCGAGAAATTTCTCGACGAGTCACCTAGTTTCTCGTTGTCAATTTTCTCGATCGTAAAATTTCGTAGCGAAAATAAATTTTGAAATCGAAAAACTTTCTCGCTCGATCGTAAATTTACGTGGAAATTAATTTTTCTCGATCGTAAATACACGTAAATTTTCTCGATCGCAAAACTTATCGGCTATAGTGGGGCGTTTCAAGTTCAAACACTTAGAAAATTTCTCTAAGTCTTTTTTCACTATAGCGATCTTCAATGAACAAAATTTTCGATCGAAAAATACAAATGGGATATGAAATTAAAAATTCGCACTTAGGAAATCAAGTTGAGAATCTCAATTCTCGCGCGATAAAAAAGCACAGAGTAAATAGTAGTATTACAACACTTAGAAAATTTTGACCAAATCAAATTGAATACTTATATGCATATGTAGAAAATAACTATATCTCTTCAAAATTCATTTCGTATAACCTATGTGCCAATTCATGATTTCGAATGAAATTTTGTGAAACATGCAATGAGATGATTACTAACTATGGTTTGATAAATTCAAATTTTGACTCAAATTAATTTTTGGACTAATGATTTGTTTTTTCAAATTGTCAGATGGCACAATATATGACCATATCTATGATCATAATTTGTACCTTAGCGTACCAGACACCATTATCAGCTCGACACGACCACCTTTAGGTGCCCTGACGAGATAATGGTGTCAATCCTCCAAGGCCATCCCCTCTGGCATGCTGTCATGGTGACGACATCTGTACTGATGGTCTACCTTCAACAATTTTGCGGGATAATCAAAAGCCTCATAGTTGATGGCAGATACCGTTTTACCACGGTGATTGGGACGAGGCACATCAGCTTAGCAAAGATGATGTGGGCCTCACCTTGGACTTACCGTTCAGCCACAACTATGACCCTCTGCCCACGAATGCATAGATGGTGCGTGACTTCCTGCACATGGGATACCGTCCGCCGCTCACTAAGCTTGCCCAAGTTCAGAGCAACGGCATCCCTCACGCATGGAAGCCTTAGGGAAACGAAACGGTCACATCCTCAGAATCTTCCACGGGATTATGTTCTCGCAAAATTACGATTTCGCCCAACTGATCTGGAATGACTTAGCTAAACAGATCAGACAACGAGAGAACAAAAGAACGAAGAATGTGCCGTACGCCCGGTGGTTCTCCGTGATCATCAGACAATTCATGGAGATGTACGAGCAGAGCATACCTCGTCTACCTCCTGGAGGGAATTATCAACCATCGAGGCTAAAATTCTTCCACAACCCCAAGCTGACGGATTTGGACCAACTATCCATGGCCATAATGTTCGAGCTACTGCGGCTTGCCGACCCCTCGGGAGTCGAATACCAGAGATTCTGCCTGGACAATCATCTCACCGAACAGATGATCAGAGGGCCCCCAACAGACTTCCATGTGAGCCCTCCCCACCAACAGCACCCACCTAGTCCCGAGGCCGAACTGATAGATCAGGTGACCGAAGAGCTAGAACAGGAGCCTCTAACTCAGGACGTACAACTTCCTGATGAAGATGCCACATTGATTGATGCAGTGGTAGAAGAGTTGGAACTAGAGGCTCCCCAACAACCTCTAGGTGCAGAAGTGCCCATTGTAGTCGGCGTGTTCCAAGGATCGCTAAGGACATCCTACAGTAGGCAACATAGCTCAGAGCAGAAACGGGGCACAGCTCACCTGGCGACGATGCCAGAGACCGAGGCTCTGATTTCGACGATTCAACCTAACGAGCGTCAGGTGACGGAAAAAGCCGGAGAGGATGTTGCACAAGAACCCTACCCTCACCCGGCTACATCATCAGACACCGAGTCCGATGAGGAAATTCAACTCATGAGAAGTAGTCCAAGGCGTTTAAGTATACAACTCGGGTCCCTCTTCACTACCGTCACAACCAAGTCTGACACAGCGCCGATCATCACTCCAAGCGCTGAGGCGAACTCCAGCTGCAAATCACCACCAGCCCAGCCACAGCCGTGTGTGATACGTAGGTTGACATGACGACCCAGATATCAAGGTCGTCCTGAGGGGAGAAAAGGCGTAGGATCATGACTAGAGGTCAGAGACAAGGCTCGGGTGCCGCACAAACAAGCGCTGGAGCCGCTGAAACCTCGCAATCCATTACCCAAACAACCACCACCACGCACCGCACCACTCATACAACCCATACAACCCAAATTGACCCACCATCCTTCACCCTAAGGACGCCTCCGCCTACAACTACGATTCTCACAAGTCCCTTGCTTCCGGAAGAAAAAGCAAGTGCCGACATGATCGTGGCCCTGGCACAAACTCAGCTACTCCCTCAGCTGCTCAAGACTAATCCGGACCGTTAGGACATGCCGTCAACCCACATGAATTCCTGGACCAGTACGTATTTGAATGACAGTGGATGACTCATTCCCTGCCCAATGAGCATCAAAGACAACGGCTTAAGGACGTTCGTCAATTCTTACAACAAGCTTCCGTGGACCTGGTGCTGATAGAAGACGAAGAGCTTCAGGAAGGTGAAGATCACGACCAAGAGCTCCCGAGGCTTCCAGAGCTGATTGCACAACGGGCAATTTCCCCCACAAGACAGATGCCAGGAACCATCCGGATCGACACGCCATAGGAGAACATCATAATAGAAATCCCCTTCCTTGAAGAAATTAGAGAGCACATTTGGAGGTCACCGGACAAGGTCAAGAAGCCGAATGAGTTCGAGCTAAGAGGGATATCCCACTGGGATCAGCAGAAGAGAATGACATATCTCTGGATGTTGACCCATCTTGGACCTGACATGAGACTGGGGATGACTAAAGCACAAGCCAAGAGTCATTATATGGGATCTCCCATCTGTCAGCTCCTCAGCGTCTTCTGTGCCAAATGAGGACTTTCAACACCGTACTACGCCATTGAGCGGGTACACAGGATTCGAGAGGAATTGAGCGAGAGCGACCTACCGTATGTCCCTGCCGAGGACGTGTACAACCTCAACCAGCTATATGTGGAGAAATACAAAGGTCCTCAAGGCTTCATCAAGAAAGAAGGACTCGAGGGACTCTACCGGTACATGATGCGCCAAGTCAAGTACTTCGAACCGCACGACCTTCAGATGGCTCTGGAGAGTAACATGAAGAAGGTCAACATGACCACACCTCTCAACAAGGGACCTGAGATCGAAGCACTTCCCAACAATCACGTGCATATCAGCTCAGTCCTAGGCATCACCTACCGCAATCCAATTGCCAAGAAGACGAGGTTGATGCTGAAGACTGAAGTACAAAAGTTTTGTGATGGGATACTCGAGGTCATCAGGCAAAATATAGAGAAACGGTTGGAAGATATCAACAGAGAATGCTGAGGATGCATAGGTACGTGAGAGAACAACCGCTCCTAATGGTTTACTTGATGATATCGAGGAGCGACTAGAGCTGAGGAACACGCTCAGGAATTTAGAGCATGCACTGGGCTTGGGCAGATCGTACTATGCCCGACGAGGACAGACAGTGCAGAAGAGGAATCAAGCACAAAGGGGGAGAATGTAGGATATATGTTTAAATTGTGCGTTGATTTAATTAGCCGTCCTCGTAGATTAGGGCTTTTCTTGTAATAGTCCTTAGTTTAGGACTTAGTTTGTTATTTATACCAAGTATGTTTGGTATAAATATATGTACAAAGATTGAACTTAATAGAGAATTTAGAAAATTGATCCGAAAAGCTTGCAAATCCAATCCTAGAGAGAGAAAATCAGAAATCATTATTTCACTACCAAGTTTTTCTCTCGAGCGCTGAATAGAAAAGGTTTTCGATCGATCTTCAAATCGTATAATTCTGATCGATTTGCTTAGGATTCAAGTCTAGGATTATTGAGTTGATAAATCAGGACCTAACAGTCTGCAAGACCTCACACTTAAAGTGTGCTTCTATCGATAGCATGGTTATAATCGATTAATCATTGCACCTGGTGGAAGGTTTTCCTCAAAGTCAGTGGCCTAAGTTTGACTAAACCTTTTGTTACGAGCCCAACTCTGACGTCTCAACCAGTTTGTTTGTGCATAGGAATCATTTCGGCTTGCATAGCTATAAGCCATTTCTCTGAATCTTTATCCGTGATTGCCTGGTCATAGGTAGTGGGATCATCTCCGACGTTCCCTTCCATCCGCATCAACTTCGTGCTCGATGTGGACCATCCTGTATCTCTCAGACTGGCGAGATACTCTACCCGACCTGCGCAACTCAGGTTGCGTCTCGGACTGCTCTACGGTGTCATCCGACACTGAAGTTTATGAAAGCGCTTCTGACGACTCTCCAATATTTACTTCGCGACCCGGTCCACCTTCTCGAATGAACTCTTTTTCGAGAAAGTGAACCTGAAGGGCTACAACGGTTCTCTGATCGTCGTGGAAGTAAAACTGGTATCCCATGGAATCCTCAAGATACCCGACAAAACGTCCTTTCACAACCTTCGATTCCAGTTTATCTATCTTGAGCTTATTCACAAATGCGTGGCAACCCCAAATTCTATGTGATTCAAGCTCGGTTGTCGTCATGTCCATATCTGATACGGAATATGATTGACGGACTTTGTAGGACATTTATTCAGAATGTGTATCGCTGTCAACAGGGCATGACCCCACAACGATATGGACAGGTCTGCTAAGCTTAGCATAGATCGAACCTTATCCAACAGAGTCAAATATAGAAAATCCCAAGAATATCCCAAAGATATGATTTTCGAATTTTACTCCTTGACTGGAGGGATTCTTTTGCCAATATTTTCTCTCTTTTGAATTCTAAAGCCAAACTTAAGGAAACTTACTATTATTAGAAAACCAACTTAAATACCAAGTCAAATTAAATATCTTAAATATGATATAAAATTCGAAACTTAATCCAAGATTAATTTCAAAATTTCAACTTGAAATAAATAATATTCCTATATTATTTCCATATCTATTTTTAGTTTTTGAAATTATTCCTAATGTATAATTCGAAAATCAGCTTAGGGTTAAATTCCAATTTTACCCTCAAGCCTTTTAAGCACTTAGTCAAGCCCAAGTCTTAAAGTTAGTTTCATACGAAGTCCGACTTCGGTCCGTGGCCCGAGGCCCACTAAGGTGTGGCCCAGTGGCCCATGGCCCGTTTTGGCCCAAAACACTTTCTCTCCTATCAGTACACGTTGATGATCCTTTTTAAGCCCGACTCCCTAGGTTCGACTCAATCGGCAAGGGAAGAATCCAAGAGTCAGGTAGTTACCTAGCCAATCCCGCAGTACCGGATCTTAAACCGATTCGAGTGGGAATTTCGACCCAGTCTTTATTCCATAACCTTACTATAGCTTATAGTACTACGTACTAACCCTTCAGCTGTGTCCCAATCAAGTGAGAACCATGGTCTTTGTTAAACTCACTGAACTCGATTCCATGATAAAACGGAGGCGGGGCAAATTACCAAAATACCCTCCATGTCTAACATGAGTTACTTCAATACCTTGGCCAAGGATTTCATAATTTCTCGTCGTCGTCCTCATAGGACACTTATCTCGATTACTTGTGAGACTGTGAATCCGTACTCGGCGGTCTAGCCCCGGCATCTGGCTCGCTGACTCATGCAATAGCAAATCAGGTCGAGGGGAACCAATGACAGTCGCGACTTCAAAGTTAACTCCGTCAAAGCCCCTTTCGGTCTAAGGTTCACGTAGACTACTATAGTGTTATCATCAGTCATTGACTCTCCTTGAGTAATAAGCGATGTTCGACAATACGACCCGTGAGTCATTGTCCATGAAACGATTCAATCCCTTGATTCGATTCGTATCACAAGTCATGACCTCCACTTCCAAGTGAGAGGTAGATTGAGGTAGTTCCATATCTGCACTTTAATTGAGCCATTCTGATGATACTTCCTCAACTACCATGGTAGGTACTTCAGTATTCAGAGGTAATTCTTAATCGAGTGAGGTGGGGACATATGAAGAGCTTGGTAGATCAGCCTCGTCGAGTGGGGGATCCACTAAGGGTGTAGTGTTGATGGTGTCCGGCCAATATATGGGCTCAAAGAGAGAGTCAAAGTCTTCAAACGCGAGTCTCATAGCTTCTTCCAACACACCAGTGAAAACGGGTTCTGAACTGTCGTATTCAGAAGCCATCTAGTTAGGCACGTGTCCTGGATTGTAAGGAACATGAGTCGTTTCTGTATGAAAAGTAACATTGTAGCTTTCCTTGATTGTTCTGTTGGACTTGGTGTATACTCGGTACACTTTGGAGGTTGAAGAATACCCGACGAAAGTGGCTTCGAATGCTTTAGGGTCGAACTTTGATCGATGCTCTCTATCATTAGCCACAAATCACTTGCACCCGAAGACCTTGAAGAAGGAAATGTTGGGTACTCGCTTGTTAATGATCTCGTACGGAGTCTTATCGAAGCGCTTGTGAACTACCATCCTGTTCTGAGTGAAACAGACAGTATTTACTGCTTCAGTCCAAAGGAAGTGCGGGAGGCCTGAGTGCATCAACATCGTACTCGCGACTTCCACTAGGAGTTATGTTCTTCCTTTCGACTACCACATTCTGTTGAGGCGTCTTTGCAGAGAATTGTTGATTAATTCCAAGTTTTAGATAGAATTCACTGAGATACTTGTTCTTGAACTCAGTTCCATTGTCTGTTCGGATGGTTTGAATAGTCTGCTGCAATAAATTATGAGTAGAGTTCATGAAATTGACGATCAAGTCCACTGTCTCATCTTTAGTTCGGAGGAACTTCGTCCATGTGTAGCGAGAAATGTCGTCTACCATAACTAGCACGTACTTACGTCCGTTGATGCTCTGTGTTTGCATCGTCCACAGAGGTCCATGTGTAGTAGTTCAAGTGGACATGAAGTACAGGCAACTAGTTTAACATGATGAGATGCTCGCTTCGTTTTTTCATAGTTGGCATGCCGAACATTGATGCTCTTTTTGTAGTGTTATGGTTTGTAGACCGTGAACCAACTTCTTCATTGGCGTTGAAGAGCTTTGATGTTGAGATGAGACATTCGTTGATGCCATAAGTTGTTCCTCTGAATTGTAATCTGGGAGATGAGGTAAACATCTGTCGAGGTCCGCAAGGACGTCCGGTTTATCGTGTAAAGGTTTGATTTTCGAAGTCCTTGGAGGCGTTCTTCGTCATGACTATCCAATATTCTGCACCAGTCAGCATGGAAGACCACCTGGAATCCTTTGTCGCAGAACTGGCCTATGCTGAACAAGTTATGGCGGAGACCGTCGACGTAGGAGACATCCTTAATAGTCAGATTATCAAGAATGATGTCACTGAATCCTAGTATAGGAGCTGAGTCGTTGTTCCCAAATCTAACTTTGCGATGTCTTGATAGTTGCTCAGCAGCTCTTGGTTTACCGTCATGTGTGTGGAGTACCCAGAGTCGAGGTACCATACATGATGGATCTGCAAAATCAATAGAGCTTTAGGTACCCACTTAAAATTGGATCCTCTCAGATTAGCAAATTTAGTTTTAGGTTCAGATATAGTTCCTAAATTATCACTATTACAGACTTTAGCAACCCAAACCATCTTCGAAGAGGTTGTTTGAGTTTGCCCTTCGAGAAGATTTTTCCTTTTTGGCTTTTGTCTTCTTGGGCAGAGATTTAGGAATCCATTTGAGTTGAACCTGGCAGGGGAAGATGAATTTCAGCACGGACACATACTTTGGTAGGCTTGATCGAGGAAAAGATCATTTCATTGGATAGTCTCCTAAGGTGCTTGGAGTATTCGATCTTTACGGGATACCTTAGGTGAGGACAAGCATGAATAGCATATAAGCTTTTTTAATGGCTGGATCTTGGTTCCTACGAGTCTTCCTATGGGCATTTGTTTTAAAATGATTATTTTTAATTTCTGACGTAGAACCTATTTCGAAATTGGTGCTTCTAAAAGTTGTCGGCTGAAGAGAGCACGCAGAATCAATTATTTGTAGCGAAGAAATGACTATTTAATTTTTATGAGTATCTTTTATTTTTACAGAAGAAGGGCGGACATCGGAAGTATTTAAATCTACACGTCCCTTCTCTATTTTTATTCTAGAGAGTCTTGCCTACGACTCCTTAGGCTCTGTCACTACGCTCCCTGTAGACGTAGTAGAGACAAGATTAGAAATAATATTTTTGGAAATATTATTCTTGGATTTTGCATTAGGAGAAGGCATCTTTTCTTTCTTCACGCTTTTTAGAACGATGTTATCTTTTGAGGGAGATACGTGAGAAATGGTTTGTGAGATGGAGGAAGATTTGACATTGTCTATCTCTTTTAGCGGCTTTACAGGCATCTAGTTCCTTCACAAGTTCACCAACATTAGTATTAGATTTATCTAGTTCGGCTTCTAGATGGGTGATCTTGGACGTCGCTTCGGTTAATCTACAATCGAGATTAGCTTTCTCATTGAGATTTATAATCAACCAATTATAGTTATTTTCTAGCCTTTCTTCTACCTCCTTAATTTTTAAATTATTTGTCTCTTTCGGAGGATTCCTAATTTGACTGTTGCTAGTCTCACTAAGTCTTAAGCACTCAGTTAGCTCTTCTATTTTGTCATTAGAGCTAAGTTCCGATTCAAGACTAGTAACTTCCTCCTGAGTCTCAACTAGTTGCTTCTCTACTTCCCTAACGCTTTTCTGCTCACTTTTCATGTTAGTGAATGCTAATTGATGCGATTCTAACATTATCAATAATGTGGATGGAGAGACTACCTCCTGTGAAGATTTGGATGCACGGTCTTCGTCCGTCGTGTTTGAGGTTTTGGCGTCAGAGTGTTCGTCTACGCGGGCCATCAGTGGTCTTGTTCTAACATAAGAGCTACTCCAGCTTCCTTTTGTTTTGTGAGTTGAAGCTTCCTAGAGTAGTAATTAGTATCTCTCCTCTTCCGGAGAGTGCATTCTCTGGCAAAGTGACCAGGTTTTCTGCAGTTAAAGCAGTTGGTCGGTTCTTTGATCGTCTTGACTTCGGAAGTCTCAGGTGCACGTTCTTTGTTCTTCGTGCTTGAGGTCCTAAGTCGGGTGGCTGATGATGAGGACTTCTTTTTGAAGTATTGCTTTCTCATCATTTTCCCAATTAATGCCAGCTGCTTTCCCATCACTTTCATGTTAGGCTCCATGTTTGAATCTGATTCGACTTCAGACTCTGAGGGGGTAGGAGGCTTAGCGATCTTTTCCCGAGAATAGGGCAACTGAGTTGTCGATAAGTTTGCCTTTCTGCTCCTTCTGAATCTCGCTGATGTCTTCCTCGTGCTATGCGAGATGGTCAAACATGGCATGGATATCCAGCTCCTCAAGGTCTTTATTCTGTCGGATCTGAGTGAATATCTTTTTCCATTCTACGGGCAGAGAGGAAAGAAATCTGATGTTGGTTTCCATGTTTGTCTTCATGATTCGATTTTCCTCATCTCATTGAAGAGGGTGAGATATCTCTGGTAGAGATCGTGTAAGCACTCTTCCTGTTTAGCTCTGAATGAATCGTAAGCTGTGAGAATGTTTGCCTTCTTGGCCTTGATATCGACTTCAGTTCGTTGCTGCATCATCTTGTGCAGTTCATCCCACATACCCTTGGCGGTTGGAATACTATCGATCTGTCGATAGATATCATTTGGGATTCCTTGCATAAAGGTTTTATTGGCTATCAGGTCAGCTTTAGCTCTCACTCATTCCTCCGCAGTATATTCTCTAGGCTCCTTCAGTCACCTAGAGGCAGGAATTAGAGGGTTTGCAGTGTTGTCACCGGGCACGTTTACCCAGTAATGAGCTGGACTTTCCTCGATTGATGAGAGAAGGTCTTCTGCCTGTTCCTTTAGCTCTACGAAGTTTTGAAATCGACTTTCCTTACGGTATATTCGCCTCTCTTTAGAATCGGGGGACGATTATCGTTTCCAAGCGAGTAGGCATCCATTTTATCTTTGAGTTGATGTAGGATCTTCGTTTGTTGTTTTGATTATTTGAACTAGTGTTACGTGCTTCACAAGTAGCAAATTAGTAGCGTTTGATATTAAAGCAGTCGAGAATTATTTTCGATTCAATCTTTAAAGTTTGATAAAAAATAAATTCTTCGAGAACAATTGTCACTGTTACTGTTCTCGGGCGAGAAAGTACGTCAGCGAAAAATTTTACGAGCGAGAAAAGTTAAAAATCTTTCGATGGAGAAAAATTCCTCAATCGTGAATTTATTTAGATAGCAAAGAAACAACACGTATAGTGAGTTTCTCGCTGAGTCAAAATAAATTTGTTGACTGAAGAAGTTTCTCGGACGCAAATGATTTTCGCTTAGTCAAACTTAGAAAGTCTGACCGAAAAAGTTTTTCGACGGTAAGTTTTGCGCGCGCAAATGTCAAAATTGGTCTTCGTCGAAAAAGATTTTCGCTTATTAATGCTCGAGAAATTTTTCTACTAAAGTCGTTCTTGATAAAGACGACTTTAAGTCTGACTTGGTATTCTGATCGAGAAAAATTTTCGCGCCGAGTTTTCCGATCGAGAATTTAACCTTATCGAAGAACCTAGCGATAAAAATTGAAGTCGTCGCAAAAAATTACAGAATACACTTATCACTGATTCAAGCAACAACGATTATAGACTCTGAGATTGCAGGTAATTGCTCGTAATCCGATGATGAATACGCACGAACACACAATTAAACACATTATGAAGCAAAACATGTCGAAATTAAGCAAATAAGAACGTGTTCAAACTGTTCTTTGCATGTACAGTGACCTTTCAGATTAAATTCAATCTGCTAAAATGATGTTCAAACAGCTACGAATCTAATCGCAATCAAAGTATAACACTACAACGAGCACAGAAACCTCAAATTCAAACCAATTAAGCACATAATTTAGCAAATCAGATCGAAAATCAGCTTTCGTGCCAAAACTGTTCTTCGCACGGAACAGTTTCAGAATTAAATTTTCTATTCGAATTCTAACAATTTTGATTCAAAACAGAACGAATCTGCTCTGATACCAATTTTTAGGTCCTTGATTATCAACTCCTATGATCCTAGACTCAATGTAGGACCCCGGTCCCCGCAAGTTAGGTCGGCCAATAAAATTACGTATATGATCTAAGTGATGTTTGTGATTATTTGCATACATGATATATGCTTATGTGGTCTTACGAATTTCATTCTTACATGTTACGAGAATTTCGTGCAAATACATGATAATGTATGTGCTCACGATGACCCGAGCTCATGAGAGGGATTTTCGAAAATAATAAGAGAAAGGAAGATGCACTTGATAGATGGGCTAAGACCTCTTATGGACTAGGAATTTATTATTAGTGGGCTAGAACTTAATTTAGGCCCAAAGCCAAGCAAGTTGGGAGACAAAATTCCCTAATTTAAGGAAAACCCACGCCAACTCTAAACTTCACCTCAAACCTATGAAAATATCTTATCAAACAAACCCAAAAACTCGACAACCACCCAAGAAAACCCACGAAGCAAGAAAAAGAAAAGGAGAAGAAGCCGAGCCAAATTCGAACCAGGAAGCTTGAGAATTCGAAGTTGGTAAGTAAAACCACCTCCCTAAGCTCTTAATTATTTACTTTTGATGTAGTTGAAAGTATTAATGGCGATTAAATGCAAGTGGTTGGAGAAGCCACGAGAAACCCTAAATACCGAATTTAAGTTCGCAATAAAGATTTTCGTGGGAGCAAATATGGAGTTAAGTAGCTTAGTATGTGCTTTAGAACTTAGAATGCTAGGAAGAACAAGCTATGGAGCAAGATCGAGGGGTGAAAACGATGATAAAAGTCGAAGTATGATGTCGGGTCATTTATTTGGATAAATGTCGCATGAAATGTCGACATAACTTATATATCGACATTTTAATAAATGTCGAGACCCATGCAAGTTACATGTCGACATTTCCTAATGAAAATATCGAAACCATGGTAATAAAATGTCGAATTGTTAGGAAATATGTCGATATAAAGTCGAGGTGAAATTGGATGTCGACATCTAATGTTTCAAAATGTCGAGTCATGCTATTAGGATAAATGTCGAGGTAGGATAGTAAAAAAAATGTCGAGTCCTTCAACTTGGAGGAGATGTCGAACCCAAAGAAATCGATATAAATGTCGACATTAAAGTCGAGAACCAATGAACAATGTCGAGCCATGTTGAGCTATATCGACATTTACTTCAAAATGCCGAATTAAAATGCTAGATAAAATGTCGACATCTCATGTTCCAAGATAACTGGATAAAATGTCGAATGAAAGGTATAATGTCGAGATAAATACCGAAATAAAAGGAATAAAAATGTCGAGTCTTCCTATTGGGATGAAATGTCGGGTTCAAAAGGGGTCGACATAAATGTCGAGACCTTCAAAATGTCGAGGTTTAGATTGGATCCTATGTCGACATTTCTCGTTACAAATGTCGAAGTATAATGTCGATATACCCCAAGATAAAATGTCGAAATGTTAGGTAGAATATCGAAACTTGGAAATGTCAAGATTCGGGCAAAAGTTTATGTCGACATTTTTGTTGATTTAAAACCCGAAATCTAAGTCTAATATATCACTCGACATTTGGGTTAAAATGTCGAGATTACTAAGTGTCGAGATTTTAAATAACCCAAAGGCCGAATTCCTATACATGTAATACCGAGATCTTTACATACTCTATTAAGTAAAATATTTCAACACATTTCAAGTACATAGATAACTAATATTTTAGAAAATATACTGATATAATAATTTTATGATTAAGGTCGAAAATTAGGAATTTCGCCGAACCAGTAGCAGCTATTCTACGGACTCCAGGTAAGTAGAAATTTCAACTACAGTACGTAACTTGCCTGCGTCCGATGATGTGAATTTACGTGCTCGTGTATTTTACGTGAAACATGCATGTTAAGATAAGATTATTTTAATTGCATGATAAGCATGATCTGCATATTCACATGAGCATGTCATGAGCCTTGCACGCATAAGTAGTAAGTATGACGCGAGGTGAGAGCGTGCATAAGATCGCCTGTGTGCGATGTATACTCGCCGATATTGGCGTTTGTGTCGACTCAATGAAGAGTCACGGCTCCCCTATGCAGCCATGGCAAAAGAAGCCATAAGGCCTGTATAAGAGGCTGGGGGAATACCCCGTATGCGGGAGATGCAACCTGGAGGATGCGGCCCGGGGCACGCACTGAGTAAGAGAAGATTCCTGCGGGTGACCTTCTAGTGCGTAAAGCACTAACCGGGAGGGAAGATTCCTTCGGGTGACCTCCGCGGTTAGTGGCCTCGGTGTTGGCTACCAGTGAGAAGCGTCCGCGTGGAGGCCACACTGAGTTAGGGAAGATTCCTTCGGGTGACCTTCTAGTGTGAGAACCTCCACACATGAGATCTCTATGAAATGGCGCATGGTGGGATAGAAAGCCGAGGGCCCGTACGAAGTAAGAGTATAAAAAAATGAGTATGAGTCAGAAAAAGGTCAAGAAAATGAGAAGGAGAGTATGGGCATTAGAAAACGACGACGTGGATTGTCGATCGTTAGGACACGTGCACACATGCATAATTTCTGCTTACTGAGCCTCGGTGGCTCATTCTTTATGTTACGTATTGTAGGTACTGACGATCACGGTACGTGATCCGACCATTACGCGAGGCCGATCTTTTGAAGCTATCCGGCTGCTTTTGAGGTGGGAGTGTGTGTATGGATGACGACCTGTGAAGGCCGGGCGCATAGGGAGCTTTTAGCTGCACACATACACGTACACTTGTATTTTGAAGACAAGGACATGGTGGGAATGTCGAACGATTTAGATATTCTTTTGACATGTATATAAGACTTCCGCATGCACATTTAAAATGAAAAATTTTATTCGTATTTTTATGTATTCGCGCGATAACGAAATATTAACACTTAGAATTAGAATGGAATACGAGGGCGGGACGACGGGTCGTGACAGAGTGGTATCAGAGCTTCGGTCACAGGTCCTGCAGACTGTCCATACACACACACTCAAAAGCGCGGAAGCGGCCTTGCTTGTAAGTACGATGTTATGTGAATTGCTTGTGTGGTTTAATTTATTGGCCTTAGGAATTGTCAAGGTAGGTTGAAAAATGGTAAGACTTAGAGGCGAAGGAAGTAGAGAATCTGACCAAGGTAGGGATACCAACAACCCTCCTGATAGCCGGGATGCTACCATCCTGCAATTAACGGAGTTGGTCCGACAGCAGTCGGCCCAAATCCAACAGCTGATCCAACAGCAAAATGCTGGTGAATCAGCCAACCTACCTCCCCCACCCGAACGAATGGAGATGATCGGGGAGAGGTTCAGGAAGCTAAATCCTCCACAGTTTGAGGATGCTGAAGACCCCACGTCCGCCGAGGATTGGCTAAGGACGCTGGAGAACATGTTCCAGCATAGCCGCACACCCGAGGCGGAGAAGGTCATGTGCGCTGCCTACCTACTGAGGGGGAGCGCTGGGCACTGGTGGGACACCGTCTCAGCCATCGAAAACCCTCTGACGATGAGCTGGGATCGGTTCAAGGAAATCTTCCGCGGAAAGTATTACACCGCCCAGTCAGAGCCCAAAGGATGAACGAGTTCATCAACCTCGGCCAAGGAGCAATGACAGTGGCGGAGTACATCAGAAAGTTCGAGCAGCTCTCAAGGTTCGCTGCTCATATGGTCAGTACGGACACGCTCAAGATTGAGCGGTTCATGGAAGGGCTGAGACCCGAGCTGTACAGAGACGTGAGTATGGCCGGAATACAAGGAGCCACGTACGCCCAAGTGGCTGAGAGAGCGCTGGTGGCGGAGCAAGCCGAGGCAAGGATTGCTCGCGCTCAAGAAGCAAAGCGCAAGTTCGTGCAAGGGCCGCAAGGGAGCGGAGGCAACCCAAAGAGGCAGTTCGTGGCCAAGGGTGGAAAACCAAATTTCCCGAATCGACCTAGACCACCCCCACAGTTCAACCCAAACCAGGGTAGACCCCAGTTGGACCTACCCGTATGCCCGAAGTGTGCACGGAAGCACATGGGAGCCTGCAACTCCCAAAATGCCGTCTGCTTCAAATGTGGCAAGACAGGCCACTATTTAAGGGCATGTCCGGAAGGTGTATCCGGAAGCCAAGCTGGAAACCAAGCAGCACCACCAAGGGTACCAGCCAGGGTTTTCACTATAACCTCCGAGGAAGCGGAAAATAACCCGGCAGTGGTAACAGGTACCCTCCTCGTCTACGACACCCCCACTTGCATCCTAGTCGACTCAGGAGCGACACACTCGTTCGCGTCTACTAAGTATGTTATAAGGGTAGGAGTCACGCCTCACCAAGCTGAGTGCGAGTTTAGGGTAACAGTTCCGAACGGGAATCCCACCCAAACCAATCAGGTTTTACGGGATTGTCAATAGTAATCGGGGACAAGGAACTGCCCATAGACCTCATAATAATTCCCATGAATGATTATGAGGTGATCCTTGGAATGGATTGGCTATCGAAGTACGGAGCTGTCATAGACTGCCACCGCAAGATAGTCACGCTCAACACGGGCAGGGATGACCCCCTTAAGTTCGTAGGAACCAGCAAGGGGACCATGATTTCTAGGATATCAGCGTTGAAAGCACAACGACTGATCGGATCAGGATGCGAAGCCTATCTGGTATTCGCTATTAAGTCGGAGGAGGATCCCTCCCCGAAACTCGAGGAAGTACCGATAGTTAAGGACTTCCCTGACGTATTCCTCGAGGAATTACCGGGACTACCACCCGAGCGAGAAATAGAGTTTGCTATAGATCTGGTACCTGGAGCGGCGCCAGTATCTAAAACCCCCTATCGGCTAGCCCCGACAGAGATGAAGGAGTTAAAGGACCAACTCGACGAACTCCTGCAGAAGGAGTTCATACAGCCGAGTTTCTCTCCCTGGGGAGCGCCGGTGCTATTCGTGAAGAAGAAAGATGGGTCTATGCGACTATGCATAGACTACAGGGAGCTGAATAAGTTAACGATTAAGAACAAGTATCCACTCCCTAGGATAGACGATCTGTTCGATCAACTACAAGGCGCAACGGTTTTCTCCAAGATCGACTTAAGATCGGGCTACCATCAACTGAGGATCCGGAAGGAAGACGTCCCGAAGACGGCCTTTAGCACCCGTTATGGCCACTACGAGTTTCTGGTGATGCCATTCGGGCTGACTAATGCGCCTGCAGCTTTTATGGATTTAATGAACCGGGTGTTCAAACCCTACTTAGATAAGTTTGTCATCGTCTTCATTGATGACATCCTAATCTATTCACGGACGAAGGAGGAGCACGAAGAACAGCTGAGAACAGTCCTAGGAATACTACGGGACAAGCAACTATACGCCAAGTTCAAGAAGTGCGAATTTTGGCTCGACCAAGTCGCCTTCTTGGGGCATATAGTATCAGGAGAAGGGATTTCTGTAGACCCAAAGAAGATAGAAGCCATTAGCAATTGGCCCAGACCGACGAACGTAACGGAAATACGAAGTTTCCTCGGTCTGGCAGGATACTATAGGAAGTTTATAAAGGACTTCTCGAAATAGCGTCGACACTGACGAGGCTGACCAGGAAGAATACTCCATTTCAATGGACCATGGAATGTGAACGGAGTTTCCAAGAGCTGAAGGAACGGCTTACGACAGCCCCAGTTCTCACAATACCTTCGGGAACCGGAGGGTTTACGGTGTATAGTGATGCGTCGAAGAACGGATTAGGGTGCGTACTAATGCAGAACGGGAACGTAGTAGCATACGCTTCCCGCCAACTGAAAGAGTACGAGAAGAATTACCCGACGCACGACCTAGAACTGGCGGCAGTGGTCTTTGCTCTCAAGATCTGGAGGCATTACCTCTATGGAGAGCGGTGTGAAATATACACGGACCACAAGAGCCTCAAGTACTTCTTTACGCAAAAGGAGCTGAATATGAGGCAGAGGAGGTGGTTAGAATTAGTCAAGGACTATGACTGCGTAATCAACTACCACCCAGGCAAGGCGAACGTAGTAGCCGATGCCTTAAGCCGAAAAGCAGTTATTGCAGAACTGCAACTGCTGGAAGTAGAAGTCGTACGGTTAGGCGAAGTTGAGGCACAGCTAGCGGCCTTAACTCTGCAGCCGACGCTATTAGAGCAAATTAAGACAGCGCAAGGAACAGACGAGATGTATATGAAGACGAAGGAAGCACAACAGTGACAAACGACTGGAGATCTTATAATACGGGAAGACGGACGGATGTACTTCAAGAATCGATTGTACGTGCCAGACAACGCTGAGCTAAGAAAGACGATAATGACGGAAGCCCATACTACTGCATACTCAGTACATCCAGGAGCGACGAAGATGTACAGAGGTTTAAAGGAGAACTACTGGTGGCCAGGCATGAAAAAGGACATCGCGACTTTCGTGAGTCAGTGCCTGACGTGCCAGCAGATAAAAGCCGAGCATCAAAGGCCGGCGGGAACCCTCCAACCGTTACCCATTCCGGAATGGAAATGGGATAACATTACCATGGATTTCGTAGTAGGACTACCGAGGAACACGAAGGGGCACGACGCGATTTGGGTAATTGTCGACAGACTCACCAAGTCCGCCCACTTCCTACCTATTAGCACGACGTTTTCCATGGAACGGTACGCTGAGCTCTATATCCAAGAAATAGTGCGACTGCACGGCGTTCCATCCTCAAAAGTCTCGGATCGCGACTCCAGATTTCTGTCGAAATTCTGGACGAGCTTGCAAAAGGCGATGGGAACGAAGTTGTCTTTCAGTACCGCCTACCATCCGCAGACGGACGGTCAATCCGAGCGAACCATCCAGACCCTGGAGGACATGCTCCGAGCGTGTGTACTCGATTTCAAAGGGAATTGGAGTAAGTACCTCCCACTGATCGAGTTCTCCTATAACAATAGCTACCACGTCACCATTGGGATGGCACCGTACGAAGCGCTATACGGGCGAAGGTGCAGATCCCCAGTACATTGGGACGAGGTTGGCGAACGGGCAGTGTTAGACCCTGACATAGTACGAGAAATGACGGAAGCCATTACTGTAATACCCGCAAATGAATACAGGAAATTAGGATATAATTAACCCGATAGATGTACGAATTAATGAAGTTCATATCCGAACGGATCAAAAGCCGAATGAGAAACTGGGCCAAATTAATATTCCACCCAATTAATCGTGGCCCAACTCAACAGAATTTAATAAATAAAATAGTACAAATTAGTGTGGGAGCATCTGGAGGCCCAATTTGGAGCAAGTAAAGTAATAAATAAATTCGGCCCAATTAAAAGTTGTATCTAAAGCTAATAATATTAGGACCCAAGTGAATAAGTTCGAAAGGCCCAAGATAATTTTCATGTTGCCCAACTAAGTGGAAAATGGTCCAATGAATAATTTAGACCAACTTAGTATTAGAAGTCCAACTAAATAATCAAGTCCAATAAATAATTTAGGCCAAGTATAATTAGAGCCCAAGTAAATGAGTTAAGAAGGCCCAAATGAAGATATATGCATATAAGAATAATAAGTTGGTCCAATTAAAATTAATATAAGGAGTAATGGATATTGAAAATAATAAGGCCCAAGTAGGATTCTTATCTTTGGCCCAAACTCTTATAAATAACTTTAGCAAGAAAGCTCCCTAAATGGTGGGATATTTCGTCCATACTAGTCCCATCACTCATCCCAAAGATAAATATCTATTAAAACCTTCAACTCATTAACCAAGAACCCATCGAACCATTAAAAGAGAGGGAGAGACCGTGGGAAAAACCGACCAAAGAAGAAGCCAAGTCGTCGAGTGAGACCGAGAGATTTTTAGCAACGCCATCACTCCCAAGATACTTGAATCGAAGCTTAAGTGCAAGAAGAAGGAGAAACCAAATAAAGAAGAGAGATCGACGATAGAAGAAACGAAGAAGATGAAGTGGAGTGACGATTTTCGGCAAGCTCATCTCAACCCAAACCATTTAACCTAGCTTAAGGAAGTGAGGTAGGCTCTTAAAAAACTCAGATTGGAACGATTTTCAGTGGTTCGAACCTTAGTATCCATGTTTGAGTGTGTATCCCCGTATGAGCTTCCATGTCCGTTTTGAAATCCAAAGTATGTGTTTAAATCTGTTTTTTTTCGTGTGCTTTGATAATATGAGGTTTTGGGGATCTATTTGAAGATTTGGGGATTTGAATGTTTAGGGTTTGTGGAGATATGTACGTTTATGTGCTAGAGAATCCACTGTGAAATGTGAATGCGAAATTTAAGGTATGGAGTTTTTGGTTCTTTGGCTTGGTAGCTTAGAGTTGGAGTTAGAAAATTTTAAATGAAGTATTGGGGATTTGGGGGTTTCGAATTTAACTCCCCATGCTAGATTAGGTGATTTTACATGGGTATATATATTACGTTAGGAACCCAACATATGGGTTTGCATCTAAGCTCTTAATATGACCTTGAGTATTTGAAGTTACGGGAATTGTTTTAAAGGTATTAATGTTCGATTGTTAGGGTGTCTTGTTGAAATATATTTGCCTCATGTAAATTGGGCGAGTTTTAGTTTCGGATGGATCCTAGAGGCGGGCGAACCCTAGTTTAGGGCCAAATCGGGCGAACCATTAGTGTCGGGCGAATTCTTGGTTGGGTTTTAAACTTAGTTTTTAGATGTAAGAGTTCTAGAGTGGAAATAGGAATTTAAGTGAATTATAGAACTATAGATCGTAGGCTAAGGAGACTTCACGAATTTGGAGATGATTTGTGGGTCGTTAAGTAGTGTGTGGGTTAGAGACTTTCGTGAATTTTGGGTTAGGATCGAAGCTTTCGACAATCGAACCTTTGTAGTGACACTTTAGGAAAAGTGATTTTATAGGAGTTTATGTGCCTAACTCATTTTCGAGTTTATGAGGTTTATTGTTCTTAAGTACCATTTTTCCACGTTAAGGATGATTTTTGAAATAGATCATATTTATAGATTAGTTTTGGGAAAATTTTGAGAATTATGAAATCGGGTAGAATATTTTAGGTGTACGATGTGTGGGTTAAGATGAATTTCAAAAAGGGATTTTTATAGTATATCAAGTTTTGAAGGTTTCGACCGATTCTAGGTTTCGGGCGATTCTAAGTTGGGATCGATTTTAAATAGCGGGCCGTTTTATTTTGTAAGTTATGAGTGAAATAGAATTTCAAACGAATAGGGAAATCGGCCGAATGAGTTTCGGGTCGCGAAAGTCTTTCGCGGGCCCAAAGGATTTTTAGGTGAGAGTAAAATAGGTATTTCGCGGGCCAAGGCTTCGAGTTTCGCGGGCTTAAGTCTTTCGCGGGCCGACTTGAAGGGTGATTCCTGTGAGAGGCGTCGCGGGCCGATTTCAGTTTCGCGGGCCGATGGACTTTCGCGGGGTGATTCCTGTGAAGGGCATCGCGGGCCGACTTTAGGTTTCGCGGGCCGATTGATTTTCACGGGGTGATTCCTGTGAGAGAAATCGGCTGATTTGCGGGCTTAAATTGGGCTTCGTGTGTCCAATCGGGCGACTCGCGAACTTAAATTGGATTCCGCGCGTCAAATCGGGCGACTGTGAACACGGCGAAAGTCCCGTGAATTCGAGGGTTGACCCGCTAGTGTTTCGGGTTGACCAGCTTTTGAAAGTGGGATCGGGCGATTTAAGATTTGGGCTTTTGAGCGAATTTGTGTGAGTTTGACCGACGATTTACACTTTTGGGCTTTTGCCCTATTTCAGGCCCAAATCAGTTTTAAAATAAAGTATTTTCTTATGTTTACTAATATTTTCGGGTCAACCTATATTTTATAATTTAAAGGTTATCTTGGAATTTAAAACCTTCGGCCTAGCTTGATGATATTTTACGAGTTAATTTGACTTAGCGAACTCTTTTCAAACGGTTACCTTCCGAATGTAGTTTCGAGCAATGTTATTTCAAATAGTATTGAATATATTATGCAATGCTTAGGAAATTTAATAGCGTAAATATTCAAGTAATTTAGTGGTGTACTGATGTGACGATTTTATGCCTAAGGTCGAGGTTAGGAACATCGGTGAGCTATTAACGGGTAATCGACGGACGACAGGTAAGTAGAAATCCAACTACGACACACAACTTGTGTTACGTGCCTAAATTGCGTGATTACGTGCCTACGTGGTTTTATAAATTTCGTAAATTGAAGTATTTAAATGTGGTAAGTCTATGTTGCATTTACCTGCATCTGCTATGCATACTCACGTGCACACACGAACTCGTGAGGGAGGGTCGTGGGGTTGAGTGTGCATACTATTATGTCGCTGGTATGCGACTAAGACCCGCCGATATAGGCCGGTGTGTCGACTCGTAGTTGAGTCATGGACGACTTCTATGGCACCCTATATGGCGTACGACGCCGATTATTATTGAGGCAGGAGGAGCGACCCAGGAAGGAGCGACCTAGCTATGCTAGCGTAGGCTAACTGGCGTAGGCAACTGCCCTATTTGCGGAAGGAGCGACCTGGAAGGTGCGACCTAGGGGAATCCTAGCGTAGGCTACCAGCGTGGGCTACCGTATGACAGAGGGGACGACCTGGGAGGGTGCGACCTAGGGAGACCTAGCGTAGGCTACCCAGCGTGGGTCGCTGTCACGATCCTATTGAGGACATTGAGCTCTTAGTGGTGCAGAGTAAGTGCGTCGTGGGCCCTGAGTGATACTAGTATGAGTACTAGGAGCATTGGCGCGGATTGCCTTTGCGAGTGTTATATGCATCGGCGCGGATTGCCTTTGCGAGTGTTATATGCATCGACGCGGATTGTCGTTGCGGGGGAGTGTCACGTGCATACATGCATGATTTCTGCTTACTGAGCCTCGGTGGCTCATTCCTTATGTTGTGTGTTGTAGGTACGATAGGTCGGACGTTGCGTAACGTCTCGACTAAGGCAAGCTGACGGCGGTACTCCACGGGCTTTTGAGGGCAAGGCTGTACATGGATGACGACCTGTGGAGCGATGTTAGGATGTGTTAGTTATCGTAAATAGTTTTTGGGGCTTCGGCCTTTGTATACTTAGACAATGTAGATTACGTCTCGTCGTAATATATTTATTTTAGGAAAAAGTTTTTTTGTAAATCGGGTCTTCCGCGGCTTGCGTTGCGGAAATCCGCCGCTAATTAGTATTAGAAAGCGAGGGTCGCCACAATTACCACCATACAAGAAAGAATACGAACGGCACAGAGTCGACAGAAAAGCTACGCTGATCGAAGACGTCGACCATTAGAATTTGGAGAGGGAGATATGGTGTTCGTGAAAGTATCACCGATGAAGGGCGTGAAAAGATTTGGGAAGAAAGGGAAGCTAAGCCCTAGATATATCGGTCCATTTAGGATACTGAAGAAGGTTGGCGAGGTGGCATACCAATTAGAACTGCCAGCCTCATTATCGCAAGTGCATGACGTGTTCCACGTCTCTACACTGCGAAAATACATAGCTGACCCGAACCACGTGCTAGGAAACGAGACCCTACATCAACAATTGAAACCGGATCTAAGCTACGAAGAGATTCCGGTGGAGATATTGATGTACGAGACTAAGAAGCTTAGGAACAAAGACATTCCTTTAGTGAAAGTGTTGTGGCGGAACCAATCCACGGAAGAAGCCACATGGGAACGGGAGGACGAATGCGAATTCGTTACCCCAAATTGTTCCACACGGGCTGATTTCGGGGGCGAAATCCTCCTTAAGGGGGGGGGGGGAGGATGTAGGACCCCGGTCCCCGCAAGTTAGGTCGGCCAATAAAATTACGTATATGATCTAAGTGATGTTTGTGATTATTTGCATACATGATATATGCTTATGTGGTCTTACGAATTTCATTCTTACATGTTACGAGAATTTCGTGCAAATACATGATAATGTATGTGCTCACGATGACCCGAGCTCATGAGAGGGATTTTCGAAAATAATAAGAGAAAGGAAGATGCACTTGATAGATGGGCTAAGACCTCTCATGGACTAGGAATTTATTATTAGTGGGCTAGAACTTAATTTAGGCCCAAAGCCAAGCAAGTTGGGAGACAAAATTCCCTAATTTAAGGAAAACCCACGCCAACTCTAAACTTCACCTCAAACCTATGAAAATATCTTATCAAACAAACCCAAAAACTCGACAACCACCCAAGAAAACCCACGAAGCAAGAAAAAGAAAAGGAGAAGAAGCCGAGCCAAATTCGAACCAGGAAGCTTGAGAATTCGAAGTTGGTAAGTAAAACCCCCTCCCTAAGCTCTTAATTATTTACTTTAGATGTAGTTGAAAGTATTAATGGCGATTAAATGCAAGTGGTTGGAGAAGCCACGAGAAACCCTAAATACCGAATTTAAGTTCGCAATAAAGATTTTTGTGGGAGCAAATATGGAGTTAAGTAGCTTAGTATGTGCTTTAGAACTTAGAATGCTAGGAAGAACAAGCTATGGAGCAAGATCGAGGGGTGAAAACGATGATAAAAGTCGAAGTATGATGTCGGGTCATTTATTTGGATAAATGTCGCATGAAATGTCGACATAACTTATATATCGACATTTTAATAAATGTCGAGACCCATGCAAGTTACATGTCGACATTTCCTAATGAAAATATCGAAACCATGGTAATAAAATGTCGAATTGTTAGGAAATATGTCGATATAAAGTCGAGGTGAAATTGGATGTCGACATCTAATGTTTCAAAATGTCGAGTCATGCTATTAGGATAAATGTCGAGGTAGGATAGTAAAAAAAAATGTCGAGTCCTTCAACTTGGAGGAGATGTCGAACTCAAAGAAATCGATATAAATGTCGACATTAAAGTCGAGAACCAATGAACAATGTCGAGCCATGATGAGCTATATCGACATTTACTTCAAAATGCCGAATTAAAATGCTAGATAAAATGTCGACATCTCATGTTCCAAGATAACTGGATAAAATGTCGAATGAAAGGTATAATGTCGAGATAAATACCGAAATAAAAGGAATGAAAATGTCGAGTCTTCCTATTGGGATGAAATGTCGGGTTCAAAGGGGGTCGACATAAATGTCGAGACCTTCAAAATGTCGAGGTTTAGATTGGATCCTATGTCGACATTTCCCGTTACAAATGTCGAAGTATAATGTCGATATACCCCAAGATAAAATGTCGAAATGTTAGGTAGAATATCGAAACTTGGAAATGTCAAGATTCGGGCAAAAGTTTATGTCGACATTTTTGTTGATTTAAAACCCGAAATCTAAGTCTAATATATCACTCGACATTTGGGTTAAAATGTCGAGATTACTAAGTGTCGAGATTTTAAATAACCCAAAGGCCGAATTCCTATACATGTAATACCGAGATCTTTACATACTCTATTAAGTAAAATATTTCAACACATTTCAAGTACATAGATAACTAATATTTTAGAAAATATACTGAGATAATAATTTTATGATTAAGGTCGAAAAATTAGGAATTTCGCCGAACCAGTAGCAGCTATTCTACGGACTCCAGGTAAGTAGAAATTTCAACTACAGTACGTAACTTGCCTGCGTCCGATGATGTGAATTTACGTGCTCGTGTATTTTACGTGAAACATGCATGTTAAGATAAGATTATTTTAATTGCATGATAAGCATGATCTGCATATTCACATGAGCATGTCATGAGCACTTGCACGCATAAGTAGTAAGTATGACGCGAGGTGAGAGCGTGCATAAGATCGCATGTGTGCGATGTATACTCGTCGATATTGGCGTTTGTGTCGACTCAATGAAGAGTCACGGCTCCCCTATGCAGCCATGGCAAAAGAAGCCATAAGGCCTGTATAAGAGGCTGGGGGAATACCCCGTATGCGGGAGATGCAACCTGGAGGATGCGGCCCGGGGCACGCACTGACTAAGGGAAGATTCCTGCGGGTGACCTTCTAGTGCGTAAAGCACTAACCGGGAGGGAAGATTCCTTCGGGTGACCTCCGCGGTTAGTGGCCTCGGTGTTGGCTACCAGTGAGAAGCGTCCGCGTGGAGGCCACACTGAGTTAGGGAAGATTCCTTCGGGTGACCTTCTAGTGTGAGAACCTCCACACATGAGATCTCTATGAAATGGCGCATGGTGGGATAGAAAGCCGAGGGCCCGTACGAAGTTAGAGTATAAAAAAATGAGTATGAGTCAGAAAAAGGTCAAGAAAATGAGAAGGAGAGTATGAGCATTAGAAAACGACGACGTGGATTGTCGATCGTTAGGACACGTGCACACATGCATAATTTCTGCTTACTGAGCCTCGGTGGCTCATTCTTTATGTTACGTATTGTAGGTACTGACGATCACGGTACGTGATCCGACCATTACGCGAGGCCGATCTTTTGAAGCTATCCGGCTGCTTTTGAGGTGGGAGTGTGTGTATGGATGACGACCTGTGAAGGCCGGGCGCATAGGGAGCTTTTAGCTGCACACATACACGTACACTTGTATTTTGAAGACAAGGACATGGTGGGAATGTCGAACGATTTAGAATATTCTTTTGACATGTATATTAGACTTCCGCATGCACATTTAAAATGAAAAATTTTATTCGTATTTTTATGTATTCGCGCGATAACGAAATATTAACACTTAGAATTAGAATGGAATACGAGGGCGGGACGACGGGTCGTGACACTCAAATCCTAAGGAAATCAATTAGAATTGTAGAAAATGATATTTCGATGGAAAACCTTCTTTGAAGAACTTGAGAGAGAATTCGAGTAGTGAGAGAATGATTTTGACTTTCTCTCGCTAGAATTCGAGTATTTGACATTATAGAGTTGTTTACAGTCAACTTTCTTTAAGTGACATGGATTATCAAAACCTAAGCCATACTTATAATCATAAAATTCTAAGTCCTTGCACTGATTTAAAAATATAGTATGTTCAGATTGTCCCTTCTTTACTTCTTACGCTCTTCTCCTAATAGAGCAACATTATTTTCTACCATCAATTTGGCGGCTTTACAGGCGTCTAGATCTTTCTTAAGTTCACAAACCTAAGTATTAGATTTATCTAATTCGGCTTCTAGGTTGGTGATCTTAGTGGTCGATTCTGTTAGCCTGCAATTGAGGTTAGCTTTCTCATTGAGATTTCTAACCAAACAATTATAGTTATTTTCTAGCCTGTCTTCTAATTCTTTAACTATTAAATCATGTTGCTCTATCTGAGGCTTTGTAGTCTCACTATATTGTAGGTTCTTAGTAAGTTCTTCTATTTTTGAACTAGAGGTCCTAGGTTCTGATTCGAGACTAATAATTTTCTCTCGAGACTTTGCTAGTTTCTTCTCTACTTCCTTTACGTTTTTCTGTTCACGTTCCATGTTAGTTTATGGTAATTGATACGATTCTAACATGGTCAATAATGTGGAAGGAGAAACTACCTCCTCAGAAGGTTCGGATGCTTGGTCTCCGTGCGTCTTTTGAGGTTTCGGCGTCAGAATGTTCGTCCAGGCGGGCCATTAGGGCTAAATTCTCTTCCTCTGAGCTTGGCGTGTCCTAGAGTAAGTGGTCTTGTTCTGCCATTAAAGCTACTCCAGCTTCCTTCTGCTTTGTGAGTTGAAGCTTCTTGAAGTAGTAGTTAGCATCTCTTCTTTGGAAGAGTGCATTCTCTGGCATAATGACTAGGTTTCCCGTAGCTAAAGAACTTGGTCGGTTTTTTGGTGGCATTGACTACGGAAGTCTCAGGTGCATGTTCTTTGTTCCTGGAGCTTGAGGTCCGAAGTTGATTGGCTGATGATGAGGACTTCTTTTTGAAGTATTGTTTGCTCATAATCTTCCCGATTAATGCCAACTGCTTTCCTAGCACTTTCATGTTAGGCTCCATGTCTGAATCTAATTTGTCTTCAAACTCTAAGGGGGTAGGAGGCTTAGCGATCTTTTCCTTTCGCACTTTTGAGTTTCTCTTCTCTGAGACTAGGGCAACTGAGTAGATAACTTTGCCCTTCTGCTCCTTCTGAAGCTCGCTAATATCTTTCTCGTGCTGTGCGAGATTGTCGTACATGTGATGGATATCCAGCTCCTCAAGGTCTTTATTTTGTTGGACTTGAGCGGATATTTTCTTCCATTCTGAGGGCAGAGAGGAAAGAAATCGGATGTTGGTTTCCATGTTCGTCTTTGTGATTTCAATTTTCCTCATCTCATTTAAGAGTGTGAGATATCTCTGGTAGAGATCATGTAAGCACTCACGGTTTTAGCTCTGAAGGAATCGTAGGCTGTAAGAATATTTGCCTTCTTGGCCTTGATACCGACTTCTGTTCGTTGCATCATCTTGTGCAGCTCATCCCACATTCCCTTAGCTGTTGGGATTCTGTCTATCTGTCGATAGATGTCGTTTGGGATGCCCTGCACTAGGGTGTTCTTAGCTATTAGATCAGCATTTGCTCTCACTCTTCCCTCTGCATTGCACTCTCCAGGCTCTTTAAGTCGTCTAGAGGCAGGGATCGGAGGATTAGCGGTGTTGTCACCAGGCACATTTACCCAAAACTGAGCTGGGCCTTGCTCAAGTGAACTGAGAAGGTCATCTCCTTGAACTTTTACCTCGATAAAATCTAGAAATCGGCTTCTTCACACCGTGTATTCGCCTCTCTTGAGTATCGGGGACGGTTGTCAATTCCAAGTGAGTAGGCGTCTATTTCCGTTTGTGAGTTTGAAGAATCTTCGTTGGTTGTTTTGATAGTTTGGACTGATGTTATGTGCTTCACAAGTAGCAATTTAGTCAGTAGCGTTTGATTCTAAAGCAGTCGATAATTATTTTCGATTCAATCTTTAGAGTTTGATAAAAAAATAATTTTGTCGAGATAAAATGTATTTATTACTATTCTCGTGCGAGAAAGTTTTTGTCAGCGAAAAATTTTACTAGCGAAAATTTGTTCTGAATCTTTCGATAAAAATCTCTTAATCGTGAATTTATTTCGACCGCAAGGAAACAACATGTTTAGTGAGTTTCTCGCTAAGTCAAAATAAATTCGTTGACTGAAAAAGTTTCTCGGGCGCAAATGATTTTTGCTTAGTCAAACTTAGAAAGTCTGACCGAAAAAGTTTTTCGACGGAAAGTTTTGCGCGCGCAAAGGTCAAAATTTGTCTTCGTCAAAAACGATTTATGCTTAGTAATGCTCGGGAAATTTTTCGACTAAAGTCGTTCTTGATAAAGACGACTTCAAGTTTGATTTTATATTCTGATCGAGAAAAATTTTTGCGCCGACTTTTTGATCGAGAAATTAATCTGATCAAAGAACCTACCGAGAACAATTGAAATTATCGCAAAAAATCACAGAATACACTCAACAATGATTCAAGCAAAAACAATGAATTAGACTATGAAATCAGATGAGGAATACGCTCGAACACACAATTAAACACATTAGAAAGCAGAACATGTCGAATTTGGTCAAAAACAGAATGTGTTCCAAGTTGTTTTTCGCGCGAACAGTAATCACTTAAATCTGATCGACTGCTAAATCGAAGTTCAAACAGCTACGAATTTAATCGCAAACAATGTTTATCACTAAATCAAGCACAGAAACATCAAATTCACACCAATTAAGCATATAATTTGAGCTATTAGATCGAAATTGAAATCGCGCCAAACTGTTCTTCGATGGAACAGTACCAAAATTCAAATTTCGATCCAATTCTAATAATTTTTTATTAGAAACAGAACGAATCTGCTCTAATACCAATTGTTAGGTCCTGATTTATCAACTCTATGATCCTAGACTTGAATCCTAAGGTAATCGATTAGAATAATAGAAATTGAATTTCGATCGAAAACCTTCTTATGAAGAACACGAGAGAGAATCCTTGTAGTGAGAGAATGTTTTCTGATTTTCTCTCTCTAGAATTGGATTTGCAAACCTTTCAGATCAATTTCTCAAACCTTCTCTATTAAGCACAATGTTTGTACAACTATTTATACCAAACATACTTGGTATAAATAACAAACTAAGTCCTAAACTAAGGACAATTACAATAAAAGCCCCAATCTACGAAGACAACTAATTAAATCAAAGCACAACTAAATTGGTATTCTACAGACACTTACACAAGGCCTTTCAACCACTGAGCCAAACAAGCTTTTTAGTTTATTTTTATATGATAGTAATATAATTAATTTAATAAATTAAGTTTTTTATTGTTAAATCGGGTCGGGTACCCGATGAACCCGATCGGGTAGCATATTGCTACCCGAAACCCGACCCGAAGTATTACATCGGACCCGATACCCGATTAAACCGAATTTTCACCCCCGGATCGGGTAAAGCCCGACCCTGAATGCCCACCCCTAACAGTATTAGACCATGAATCCACTTCACAACCCTCAACACGTGAACTTCCTAAGGTACGCGAACTTCTCCTAACCGCTCAAATTCGTGAAATTAATACTCCAAACCCACTTCGCGAAGTGTTTATCTTATAAAATCTTCCCATGACATCGTAAACTTCGTATGACCCGTAAATTACAATTCGCGAAGTCTTTCACAGTTCGTGAAACTCGTTACATGCTTCATAACTCGTGACTTGCTCACTTCGCGATGTCATCATCTCACACACATATTCCATCTTAATTTGCCAAGTATACACTTCACGAAGTCTAACATTTTTCCTGCCTATTTCTCGAATCCCTTAGACACTTATTTCGATTCGTAAAGTTCGCAATTCGTGAAGTCTAGTTTGTTAGGATTATAAAATTCGTGAAATACCCTACACAGGTACTTTGCGAACCCTATCTCTCTTCCTCTTATTTTACGAAGTTCCTTTACTTAGTGAAACTTATTTTTGTTAGCTTATGGTTCGTAAAGCTTGTTCAATTCGTGAACCTTCTTAGTTTCGCGAAGTGCACTTCACATCCCCATGGTTCGTCACCTAATTTTTAACCCGTGAAATCCTTGCCTTACTCAATTAGTGAACCTTCATGGTTCGTGAAGTTCCTTCTTCGCGACCCCAAACATCTTTAACACATAAGGTTCTTGATATACTACAGAAGCCGGTTGTACGTTCCCAACGACGTCGAACTTCGGAAAACTATTATGACAGAGGCGCATGCCACTATTTACTCTATTGACCCTGAAACGACAAAGATGTATAGAGACCTACAGAGCAATTATTGGCGGCCAGGCATGAAAAGAGAAATAGCGACTTTCGTGAGTCAATGCCTGACGTGACAACAAATAAAGGCGGAGCACCAACGACCGGCGGGAACTTTGCAATCCCTGCCAGCATCGAGAGGAAGTGGGACCCCATTACAATGGATTTCATCAGCAGCTTGCCTAAAATCTTGAATGGCCACGACGCTATATGGGTCATAGTTGATCGATTGACCAAATCCACCCACTTTCCACCAATAAGTTAGTCATTTTCTTTGGAACGCTATGCCAAACTGTACATTCAAGAGATAGTTCGACTCCATGGGTGCCGATCCAATTATCTCCGACAGAGATTCAAGTTTCTATCGAAGTTCTGGATGAGCTTGCAGAAAGCCATGGGAACCAAGCTATCCTTCAGTACTGCCTACCATCCCCAAACAGTCGGGCAATCAGAATGAACCATTCAGACGTTGGAAGATATGTTGAGAGTCTGCGCGCTTGCTTTCAAGGGAAATTGGAGTAGATATCTTCCTTTGATCGAGTTCTCTTATAATAATAGCTACCATGCGACGATAACGTTGAGCCCAATCCATTGGGATGAAGTTGGAGAGCGAGCAATATTAGGTCCCGACATGGTACAAGAAATGACGGAAGCCATTGCAAAGATACGAGAAGGGATGAAAACAACCCGGAGCAGACAGAAAAGCTACGCAGACCAAAAGCGTAGGCCACTGAAATTTACCGTTGATGACTGGCTATTCCTGATTGTATCATCAATGAAAGGCGTAAAGCGGTTCGGGAAAAATGGCAAGTTGAGCCAGAGATATATAGGACCGTTCCGGATCCTCAGGAAAGTTGGCGAAGTAGCCTATCAACTGGAGTTACCAAATTCGTTAGCTCAGATTCACGACATCTTTCATGTATCAACACCACGAAAGTACGTCGCAGTTCCCAACCATGTGTTGAGTAATGAAGTCTACCATCAACAACTCAAGTCAGATCTAAGTTACTAGGAAAGGCCCGTGGAAATTTGATGTATGAGGTAAAGGATTACGAAACAAGAAATTCCTTTAGTAAGAGTTCTATGGCAGAACCAGTTCACGGAGGAAGAGACTTGTAATACCCGTAAATTTTAAAACGGGATTTTGATGTAATTAAATGGGTAATTTTACGAATTAGGGAGTTTGATAAGAAATTATGTTGCGGAACAAAAATATAAGTTTTAATCCCAAAAATATTTCAAAATTTAACCAAAGAAATATAAAAATAATTTAAAGATTTAAGATGTTGGGGTATAAAAATAAACAATATAGGAACTTATAATGTTGGGCTATTTAATATACATATATATAATTAAGGCCCAAGTTGGTAAAGATAAATATTGAGAATTAAGTTGCTTATGCCTTTGGGAAAAATCAGGTCACCACATGCCCATCATTTCTCACGTTAACCAAGAACCTTAATACATATCCATACATAATTCCTTTAGGCAAAACCCTCAGTTTGGAAAAAGAAGAGAACAAGAAACGAAAAAAATAAGACTAGGAGAGAGAGAGCTTTAACAAGTTTAGACCTTTAAACAAATTCAAAGAAAACGAAGAGGAGGAGGTAAGATTCGATTATGGTTATGTAATTTCCTTGTGCCTATGATATATATGTATGTTTATTATTATGCTTTGACTTTACGTAATTATAGGTTGATAATTTGAAATCAATATATTCAAAGCTAAGCCATAAGCCTTGAATCTTGGGATAGTTAAACCATCCCTAGTGGTATATATACACATATATATGCCAAAAGTCGTGGCTAGTTAAGGGTACCGAAGGATTTCATAAGTTAATAAGTTAAGGAAACCCTAGCTCTTTAAGGATCGATTCAGATTCATAGCTGTTCATATGACGAGTTCTTAGAAAATTCAATATGTATAGTGTTCTTGAGAGTTTAATATTTATTATGCTGAAAACTTAATAATTAAGGATGAGGTGAATTTTGATAGGTATTTCATAAGGATTAGATGTTGATATATGATAAATGCTTGTTTTGAATATATATGTCGATATATGTGTATACTAATTGAAGGAAGTTGTCGAAAGATATCATAAAAATCGAGATATGATTGTTCCTTTATAAGATAATCTCGAGGTGTTTCATGGAAGGAATTCGAGAAATATAACTGATGGATGTCGAGATATGTGTAGTAGAAAGAATTCGAGATTTGATGGTTCTTCAATGACAAGACTTTGAGATGTATCTCCAAAAAAGAAAATTTCGACACCATATAATGAAAGTCGACACGAGAACTCGACATAGCTATTTAAAATGATTTCGATAAGCTATATAGATCTCTATACTTCCTATAGTAATATGATCTCGACATTTTTATGGTCTCGAGATTTATTTTTATACATAGAAGATCTCGACATTTAAATCCTCACAAAAGATTTCGATAAGCTGATAAAATCTCGACACTGTTTAAAGATTTCGATACTTAACATAATTTCAGTAGTATTCTACACTTAATAAATTTTCGATATTTTAGAATTTTGCTAATTTTAGGGTTTTACTATTTCTAGGGTTTTCAATATTTTAGGGTTTTCTATAATTAGGGTTTGGGAACTTGAAAACTTATGCAGTTTAGCAAATGTACTGATATGATAATATTTATTTATTCAGAGGATCGACTTATAGGAATTCGATCAGACTTTTTATTTGACGCTAGTAGGAGGACAGGTAGGTGGATCATCCATCTACAATACGTAAACACATTTATGTGTTGTCATGTAATTATGTGATTTACGTGACTTATGTGCTTTACCTATTTTACGTACGATTTATATAAATCATGTTTATATGAAATTTCATACATATGCATGTCACGTGCATATCACGTTAGGGCGAGAGACGGTTGTACCGTAGTGAGACGGTAGTGATATTAGATATCGACGTACGGGGTAGGATGAGATGTTTGTGATTGGTGACTCTTAGAGGAGTCGAGGTTGGGCTCACTGGGCACCTAGCGGAGACAGGCGTGATCGATCTGTCTACTCGGGCGTGACCGTCCCGAGGTGCATACCGCCGGATGAGATATTGATGACCTGATATCATGTCGTGAGAAATTGGGATTGGGTTGAGTGCACACTTGCATACACGTATTTTATTCACCTACTGGGCAAATTGCTCAGTGTTTATGTATTGTAGGTACTGAGTCCGACGCAGATACGCGTCGTGACTGAGGCGGCCGGTGGCGGTGCTCCACGGACTTTTGAGGGCAGGGCGGTACATGGATGAAGACCTGTGGAGCGGCGTTAGCGCTTTTTGTTCTCTTGATATTTTGGGGCTTCGGCCCATGTACAGAGATGACAATGTAGACACATGTATTTAGTAACATATATTATTTTAGGAAAAAGTTTTAATTAGACGGGCCTTCTGCGGCTTACGTTGCAGAAATCCGCCAATAATCTTAATTAGAAAAGTAGGGTCGCCACAGGTGGTATCAGAGCTTCGGCTTTAGATTCTGAAGACTGTCCATGTACTGGCGCTCAAAAGCCTGGAGAACCAGCCTGGCCTGTAAGTTTAAAGACTGATTATGTGATTACGTGTTATTTGATATATGTGCTTTCTGTGAATAATTGTAGAAATAGTTAAGAAATGCCAAGGACACGTAGAGAAGCGGGTGAAACTAGTCGTAGGGCGGGTTCTGAATCCCCACCGAATGAGGACCGCTCTACCATTCATCAGTTAACTGATCTGATTCGGCGGCAGTCCGATCAGATTAATGATCTCATCCATCGTCAAAATTCCTCGAAACGTCACTCATCCCCTGGCCTAGAACGTGCAGAAGCTTAAATCCCCCTGCCTTCGAGGAAGCCGCTGATCCTACTTATGCGGAGGATTGGCATAGAACCATCGAGAATATGTTTCGCGTTAGCCACCTACCCGATACTGAGAAGGTGACATGTGCCACCTTCATGTTACGTGGGAACGCAGGCTACTGGTGGGACACCATGCAGGTGCTCGAAGATTCCACTATGATGACCTGGGAGAGGTTTAAGACACTCTTCCGAGGAAAATACTTCACGGCGCCAGATCGAGCGCAGAAGTTAAATGAATTTATTAATCTGAAGTAGGAGGGATGTCTGTAGCAGACTATATCCGCAAGTTCGAGCAGTTGTCTAGGTTTGCGCCACATATCGTGGCCACTGACGAGCTGAAGATAGAACGAGGGTCTCAAACCCGAGATCTTCCGGAGCGTAAGCATGTACGATACGGAAGGGAAGACTTATGCCCGTATCGCTGAACGAGCAATCCTAGCTGAACAGGCCGAGAACAGGGTCGCAAAAGCGCAGGATGCAAAGGGGAGAACAGAAGGACAACAAGGAGGAGAGAACCAGAAACGCCAATTTTTCGGCAAGGGACCAAATTATCGCGGGAATCAACTGGGCCAGCAGAACTGGAGACCAAGACCGAACCAAGGGCCATTTAACATTGCGAACCGGCCCTCAGGTGCTGCAACTCAATGCCGACAGTGTGGGCGTTTCCATTCTGGTACGTGCTATGAACCAAGACCAAACCCGACCCACCCCACAATGCTTCCGATGTGGGAAAATAGGACACTACGCTAGGAACTGCAACGAAAATATGCCTCAAGTTCCGAACCGACCGTTGATTCGACCCCTCCGGTGCCAGCACGAGTTTTTACTCTGACGAATGAGGAGGCCGAAGAAAATCCTTCTGTAGTCACGGGTACGTTGACTATCTATAACGTGCCCACTTCCGTGTTAATTGACTCTGGGGCTACACATTCATTCGTGTCGGCCAAGTATGTGGACAAGGTGGGAATCTCTCCTACCTTAACTGAATGCAATTACATAGTTACCCTACCACAAGGTGATCCGACACGCACTAACCAAGTGCTGGGAGGATGTTCTGTGAACATTGGGGGTAGAGATCTGAGTGTCGACCTGATTGTGATCCCAATGAATGACTATGATGTTATTTTTGGGATGGATTGGCTTTCGAAATACGGAGCCATCATAGATTGCAACAAGAAGGTCGTAAAATTTCAACTGCCCGAAGATGAAGTGTTCACTTTTTCGGGAAACACTACTTTGCATCGTATTCCGCAAATCTCTATGCTGAAGGCTCAACGACTGTTGAGGTCCGGTTGTGAGTCTTATCTCGTATATGCAGTGAAGGCAGGGGAGTTACCTCAGCCAGAACTGAAGGACGTACCGATAGTCAATGAGTATATTGATGTATTTCCCGATGATCTCCCGGGGTTACCCCCTGATCGAGAAATACAGTTTACGATAGATCTGATGCCGGGGTCCACCCCAATCTCTAAAGCTCCTTATCGACTAGCGCCGAACGAACTGAAAGAATTGAAGGAACAGCTAGAGGACTTGTTGCAGAAAGGGTTTATTCAGCCCAGCTTTTCACCGTGGGGAGCACCAGTCCTATTCGTCCGAAAGAAAGACGGGTCGATGCGACTGTGTATCGACTATCAGGAATTGAACAAGATCACGATCAAGAATAAATACCCGTTACCGAGGATCGATGATCTATTCGACCAACTACAACGTGCTACGGTATTCTCGAAAATCGATCTCCGTTCGGGATACCATCAGTTAAAGATCAGGGGGACAGATGTTCCTAAAACAGCGTTCAGTACGAGGTACGGCCATTACGAGTTTTTGGTCATGCCCTTCGGATTGACTAATGCCCCTGCTGCTTTTATGGATCTTATGAACCGAGTCTTTAAAGACTATCTCGACTGCTTCATAATCGTCTTTATTGACGACATTCTGATCTATTCTAAGACAAAAGAAGAACACGAGAGTCACTTACGAATCGTCTTAGGAATCTTGCGTGAGAAACAGCTCTACGCCAAATTCAAGAAATGCGAATTTTGGCTTGAGCAAGTAGCCTTCTTGGGACACGTGATTTCCGGGAGTGGAATCTCTGTGGACGTGAGTAAGATTGAGGCCGTGAACAATTGGCCACGACCAACTACTCCGACCGAAGTCCGAAGTTTTCTAGGACTTGTGGGATATTACCGTAAGTTCATAGCTGACTTCTCTAGCATTGCCTCGACTCTGACGAACTTGACCAGAAAGAACGTACCTTTCAAGTGGTCTGAAGCTTGCGAACAAAGTTTTCAGGAG
>JAPQWV010003402.1:0-42000 GCA_027422505.1 Craterostigma plantagineum
GTCTGTCGCTACTATATGGGGAGCAAAGCGAGAAAGTTGCTCAAATTTGCGGATGTACTCCGCAACAGACATCCCACCCTGACGTAGATTGATGAATTCCTCCATTTTTGTGTCACGGGCAGAAATGCTAAAATACTTTTCCTCGAAGAGCTCCTTAAAGCGCTCCCAGGTGATCGTATTTGGATTCTCCATCGCTGTGATGGTATCCCACCAGTATCCGGCATTTCCCCGGAGTTGAAAGGCAGCACATAGAACTTTCTCCTCTTCGGGAGTTCGGCTATATTGGAACGTGGATTCAATAGTCCTAAGCCACTCACCCGCTGCAATTGGATCTACAGTGTCTTCGAAAATGAGCGGATTGAGGTTACGAAACCTATGCCCGATGGTTTCGGTTCTATCGATCTGGGGCGACGTATGTCGCTCTGACGAATTCTGGTTACGGATCAAGGCATTCATTTGTTCGGATTGGAGCCGAACAAGATTTGCAAGTTGGGAAATTATACGGTTCGAGTCATGTTCATCGGGACTGTATTCCCTTTCCTCGTGGTGTTGTCGGCTTGATTCGCCATTAAACTCACTCCTAGTTCGTACCATTTTATCCTACTAACTATAATCAAAGTTTCACATTAGCACATAAGAATTATCACAGATACATAAACACTTACAGACGAGGCTGGGCTTCCATGCTTTTGAGCGGCCGTACATGGACAGTCTACAGAATCTATATCCTAAGCTCTGATACCACCTGTAGCGACCCCATTCTCTAATCGCTATTTAGCGATAAATCGCGTCTGGTTTAGCAGCGAAAGCCGCAGAGAACCCATCTTACAAAAACATTTGTTTATACAAAAAAGTTAATACAGACGGGCCAGTGGCCCAAAACACCCTATCACTCGCCCACAGGTCGTCATCCATGTACAGCCCCGCCCTCAAAAGCCCATGGAAGCTCCGATAGCCAGCCTCGATCGTCGATTACCTACAACACGCAAACACTGAGCTATTGCCCAGTAGGTGAAATAATGCATGCACGTGTGACTCGCTCACGTTCACTCACCCCCAATTCTCACTAATGCAATGCCACTCACTATCGCTCATCACAACCGGGATACACTCACCACCTCACAACGGGCCCTGGGCTCCATACTGTGCACCATCACGCGAAATCACTACCACGGTCACGAACACTACCACAACACGATCACAACACTACGGCAGTGGCCTACACCGAGCAGCCTCCCTGAGCCATATCAGGTCACACTCTCAGGTCGCCTCCTCTGCCTAATGCGGTGCCTACCCTGGTAGCCTACACCAGGTCCCGTAAGGGTACCCAGGTCGCACCCTCCAGGTCGCCTCCTCCCGCATGCGACAGCGTGGCCTACACTAGCTAGTCTACTTGGGGATGTCCCAAGTCGTTCCTTTCTAGGTCGCCCGCAGTCTGCCGCATAATGTCCAACGGGCCAATGGCTCACCGTCACAGACGCTGGCGCATAGCAGATGCCCACACTCACGTGACTCCTCTACGGGTCGACAGCCAATATCGGCTACTCACTCACTAGGTACAATACAGTACCACCGTTCCACCATGGTACGCTCCGTGAAATGACGTGTAATGCATATGCAGGTACTTAATGTTGGGGTAGGCCCGATTAATCGACGCCGGCCCCCGAACAGCTCAACGTGGCGATAGCGGAAGCGCGTTTTGAACCGAGCGGCGTAGGGTGCCGAATTTTCGATTTTCAACATCTAAATTCGACCTAACGCCCTCCGGCTTCTCCCGAGGGCTCAAGGTACTGCCCTGAGCCTCAGGAGACCACGTCTAATTCGAATTTCCTAAATTCGAATTTATTACAAATTTAGTCTAATTAATAATTTCGTTCCAAACTAGTTCGAACAAAGCGGCAGCCGACAGTGTTTCGACTATTTGGCGACCGAAACGATTTCCGATCGATACCAAATTTTCCAGATTGATTCTACACTTCCCAACGATCGTAACGAGGGGTCTTTCGAATCATTCCGATGTCGTTTGGTATTTTTCACAAAATCAAATCAGTGGTTCGAAATTGTCAATTCGACTAAAGCGGCAGTCTGCCGTCTTTCGACAGTTTGACAACCGAAACGATTTCCAATCAATACCAAATTTTCCAGATTGATTCTACACTTCCCAACGATCGCAACGAGGGGTCTTTCGAATCATTCCGAGGTCGTTTGGTATTTTTCGTAATATCAAATCAGTAGGGTTCGAAATATACCTTCGGCGTACGTGATTACACCTCGGATGAGCATCGCAGTGCCTAGTCTGATTCCCGGGGCCTCCGGGCTAGATCGTCACGCCGGTATGTCCTTGATCGAACCTCCGAGACTGCTCCCGATGGCTAGAAGCAGTTCGGTTCGGGCGTCGGGCTTCGTCGAACGATCCCGTGGCTTGAGTAGTTCAAAACTTAAGCTCACTTTTGTTCTAATTCTCTAGTATTGTTGAATTGAGTTATTGAGAGCAAGTACCAAGTTTTTCAACTTAGAGCATCTTAGGTTACATGGTTACTCTTTTCACATTTTATGCATATAACTTATTTATTTTCATTCTTGTAGTAAAATCCCACTAAGGATATATTATTAGTTTTTCTTCAACACATGTCATGCTCTCAAAGTGTGACTCATATGCCACCTCAAGCAATGTGGCATGCTAGAAATTGTACACATGTCCAAGACCAAGTCAACATGCAAATATTTCATTTTGGCCCTTTAGGTTTCTAAATTCTCAATTTAGTCCCTCAATTTTAAGTAATAAAATAATTAAATCCAATCTAATTATTTTAATTACAATTGAGCCTCATTTAGTTAATTAATTAAGCACTTAAAACAATCTTAAGTCCTAATTATTCCCGTGACCGTCACCGGAATTTAACTAAATTATCGACACCTCGTGTCAACTATGCCACTACCTCAACGAATCTCATTCGTTAGGTTCTAGAGAAAAGCTCGCCGTTTTCGTTCAAGTTCATTACCATTTTTAAGCGCGACTCTCTAGGTCCGTCTCAACTGGCACGGGAGGAATCCGCGAGTCCCGGTATTCGCCTAGCCAATCCCGCGGTACCGGACAGATCCCAGTTGAGAACGAATTTTGATCTAATCGAAATTCGGGCGAACCGACTATAGTGTATACATTTAAATAACTCTTACGCCTTTCACTTGCGTCCCGGTTAGGTGAGAGCCATGTAAATGTCAAACTCACTAACCTAACACTATGTTATAATCGAGACCCAACCGATTATTTAAACTCCGCTCCGTATCTAATACGAGCGAGCTTTCCAAGCTTCGGCCGAAGGCTTTACAATCGTCGTTCTCCAATATACCTCATAGGACGTTAACCTATACGAATATAGGCAGTGAATCCCAATAGCAGTCAAAGCCCGGCAATCACCTCCGTAAAGTCAGTTGCGTTTCGTCGCTGGCCCGTGTCCCATTTCCGAACACTTGCGGACCTAGCCAACTAGCGACAAACCGAAATCGCGAAAGCAAATCCGTCAGTGACCCTATCGGTCTGAGGCTGCTATAGTCATTCGTTCAATCATTGACAACATCCTAGTCATGTGATCAAGACGAATACGAGCCGAATGTCCGAATACGCGATCTCTCCGATCACCGATATCTTCATCACGACCCACAACCTCTCAGGTAATCGGTGACACTACCGATACTATGTGGTCGTCAATGAATAAGTCATATTCGGATATCTAGTCACCCACCTAGAATCCTTAGACTTACGGACTTTTTATTTAATGCTGAGATAAGGACCGTCCGGTGTCTCCTCCCTCGTCCCCACGAGAATCAGACGTCCAACTCAAACATTTGGGTGTTATTTATTTATCGCACCGCCAGATGCCAAGCAGACTTTAAATTCGATAAATAAATAATAATGCCTTTATTATAATGAAAATAATATTCACTACTTTATTTTAACAGTATATACAGTAAAACTGTCTATCGACCCATACATCATTGTGCGCCCTATACTATTCCTAGTCCTCGTATGGCATTCCGAGGGCACACTCCCTAACAGCCTCCCACTTGCACTCGAATGCCATGTGCTGCACCTAATGCCAGTCACAATGGTATCGTAGACCCATCTTGTCCAGATGCTGTTCCATAACTGCCTGGGACAAGGGCTTCGTAAGTGGGTCCGCCACGTTTTCCGCGGTGGCGATTTTCTGCACGGCGACCATCCCGTTTTCAACGAACTCACGTAATACGTGATATTTTCTCTCAATATGTTTGGACTTGCTATGAGATCGTGGTTCCTTTGCCTGCGCGACTGCACCGCTATTATCGCACCAAAGTGTAAGCGGTCTGTCCGCAACTGGTACCACAGTAAGTTCCTCCAAGAACTTTTTCATCCAAACAGCTTCTTTAGCTGCCTCTGAGGCTGCTATGTATTCTGCCTCACATGTGGAATCGGCAGTCGTGCTTTGCTTGGAGCTTCTCCAAGACACTGCCCCACTATTGAGCACGAATACAAAACCTGAAGTAGATTTTCGGTCATCCACGTCCGACTGGAAGTCCGAATCGGTATAACCTTCTACTTCTAGTCCCGCTCCTCCATAGACAAGCGTTAAGTCTTTAGTCCGTCTAAGGTACTTGAAGATATTCTTAACGGCTGTCCAGTGTCCTTCACCTGGGTTTGCCTGAAACCGACTAACCACGCTCACAGCGTAGGCAATGTCCGGTCGTGTGCACAACATCGCGTACATCAGACTACCCACTGCAGACGCATAGGGTATCCCACTCATCCTTCGTCGGTCTTCCTCACTTTGAGGTGACATTGATTTCGACAAATGGATCCCATGTCGCATAGGTAAGAACCCTCTCTTAGAGTCATCCATTCTGAATTTTTTCAGGATTTTCTCTAAGTAAAGGGCCTGAGATAAGCCGATCGTTCTGTTCGCTCGATCCCTGAACAAGCGAATACCAAGTATATACGTCGCTTCTCCCAGATCTTTCATGGAGAATTCGGTTGAAAGCCATGCTTTCACCGACGAGAGCATCGCGATGTCGTTTCCAATCAAAAGGATATCATCCACGTACAATACAAGGAACGACACCATACTCCCACTACTCTTTCTGTAGACACATGGCTTGTCTACGTTTTTCTCGAATCCGAAGTTCCGAACTGCTTCATCGAAACGTAGGTTCCAACTACGAGAGGCCTGTTTCAGTCCGTAAATGGACCGATTCAGTTTGCACACTTTGTGAGCATCTGCATGCGACTCAAAACCTTTTGGCTGTTCCATATAAATCTCCTCCTTGAGGAATCCATTAAGGAACGCCGTTTTGACGTCCATCTGCCAGATTTCATAATCATAGTGCGCAGCTATTGCGAGCATTATGCGGATAGACTTGATCATGGCTACAGGCGAGAAAGTCTCCTCATAGTCGACTCCCTCTTTTTGGTTATAGCCCTTGGCAACCAACCTGGCCTTGTATGTCTCAACTTGTCCGTCAGATCCAATCTTTCTCTTGTATATCCATTTACAACCAATTGGTCTAAGACCGCTCGGTAGGTCTACAAGAGTCCAGACTTTGTTTGAGTACATTGAGTCTATCTCAGCCCGCATAGCTTCAATCCATCTCGTTGAGTCAACATCGAATATAGCTTGATCGAAAGTAGCGGGATCTTCTCTTAGAAGTCCCCTAGTCGCAACATAATCGTGTTCAACGTGTGACATGCCATACCGCTCTGGTTGGCGTGGCACCCTTTCAGATCGTCGCAAGACTGCTTCACTCGGACCATCCAATTCCAAATCCTGTGAGGGCGTTTCGGTCGACTGCTCCTCGAGAGTGACCTCTCGGCCAACGCCACAATCTCGAATGAACTCTTCCTCGAGAAAATGTGCGTGTAGGCCCACAATGATCCTCTGATCATCGTGAAAGTAGAATAGGTACCCCATTGAGTTTTCAGGGTAACCTATGAAACGACCTTTCTGAGACCTAGACTCCAATTTGTCTGCCTTCAACTTTTTCACATAGGCCGGGCAACCCCAAATCCTAATATGTGATAAGCTGGGTAAACGGCCAGTCCATATCTCATACGGAATGCCGTTAATAGACTTCGAGGGACACCGGTTTATGGTATAAGCCGCTGTCAAAAGCGCGTATCCCCACAATGACATCGGCAAATCTGTATAGCTTAACATAGAACGAACCATATCTAATAAAGTTCGGTTTCTACGTTCGGCCACGCCATTCAATTGTGGCGTGCTGGGCGGAGTCATATGTGATAATATACCATTCTCCTTCAAGAACTGGTCAAACTCGATACTCATGTACTCGCCTCCTCGATCCGATCGAATGGCTTTAATGAGTTTCGACGTTTGTTTTTCCACGAAAGCCTTATACTCCTTGAACCTTTCAAGTGCATCAGCTTTATACCTCATCAGATACACGAGTCCGTAACGACTGTGATCATCCGTGAAGGTAATAAAATAGTGGAAGTCACCCCGAGCCTTCACATTGAATGGCCCGCAAACGTCCGTGTGAATTAAACCGAGAATTTCCGTGGCTCTATTAAATGTCCCGGTGAAGGGTGATCGGGTCATTTTACCTCGGAGGCACGACTCACAAGTCGGATAGGGATCTGATCCCAACGGTTTCAAAATCCCGTTTTTCTCTAACTCGTGGATTTTGCGTTCTCCAGTATGCCCTAATCGAAGATGCCACAGGTACCTCGTATTTATTCCTGACTTTCGTTTGTTTGTGACAGTATTCACAGATACGTCGTTCTGGGTGTTTAAATAGTACAAACCATTAAACAGTGTCGCGTTGCCAACATTTTTGTTTCGATACATAATGTGGCATGTATTTTTATTAAAGTTAAATACATAACCATTCCTGCTCAAAACAGGAATGGAGACGATGTTCTTAAAACCCCTCGGGAGTACAAGACAATCGTACAAACGCAACACATGCCCAGATAACAAAACAAGAGATCTTGATCCGACGTGGCTTGCTGAGAGACTATCCCCGCTTCCCACTCTAACCTCGATCTCTCGCTCCCCAAGCGCTCTACTTGGTCCCAGACCCTGCGTGGACACACAAATGTGAGTACTAGCTCCCGAATCCAATATCCAGGAAGTAGAGTATACAGATGATGAACAAACTGTTTCTAAAACATTAAGTTCCTTACCTGACGCAGCCTGCTCACCCTTGAGCTTCGGACAGTCTCGCTTCTAGTGGCCCAGCGCACCGCAATGCAGACACCTATCCGTCGGCTTTACACCGGTCTGCTTCGATTTCCCAGAAGATTTGTTCTTCTTAGAAACCTTCCCTGTTGGCTTGAGCTTGTTGCCCTTCTTCTTTTTGCCTTTCTGGGGCTTCGAAGAGGTGGCGACAAGTGCAGTCTGCTTTGCCTTCTTCATCTGACCTTGCGCCGTTGCTAACTGATTCATCAGATCAGGAAGCGTCAGCGTCATGCCGTTCAGATAATAGTTCACTATGAACGCATTGAAGGACGGAGGCAGAGACTGCAAGATGAGATCGTTTTGTAATTCCCGATCAAATCGGAAATTGAGAGTCTCCAATCTCTCGATCATGGTGATCATGTTCATAACATGTTCGCCAACGTTCTCACCCTCAGACATCCTCGATCTGAAGAGCTGCGACGAAGCCGCATAGCGAGCTGTCCTAGACGTCTCACCGTAAAGCTCTTTCAGATGCTGAACCATCGCTCGAGCGTCAGCCATACCCTCATGACTACGCTGCAGCGTGTTACTCATCGATCCGAGGACATGTGCCTTTACGAGCTACTCGTCGCGCAGTCGCTTGTCATAAGCGGCACGAGCCTGCTCGGTTGCCCGCGCCCCTGGGGCCGGCGGCAACTCGGAGTCAAGGATATACACTAGGTTCTCAATCTGAAGGAAAATCCTCAGGTTGCGAAGCCAGTCTGAATAGTTTGACCCAGTCAACCTATTCTCCTTGAGCAGTATGTTTAAAGCGGTAGACATAACTTACACTAAGAGAAAATGCTGCAGAAAATAAAAGGCCTATTAAGTTGATTGTATAGATCATCAAACGCGAACAAGGACTTCTATTTCGTTTGACTCCCACTATCTTTTCATAAACTCCATTTTCTCCCATTGGATGTTTTGGAAGTTTCGTTGATAACTTCGATAGTGGAGTTGATGTCCCCGTGGGCGGATGCAAACCTCAACCTCTGTCATTTTATTGGTTTGCAGCGGCCCACGAAGTCGTGCTCCGCACTAATCCGACCTCGTCGAATGTCTCAACTATCTTTGTCTCAGTCAGGGACCCCCGCCGGTAAATCCGGAACAAGGCGGTATGACTGTCTAAGTGCGACCTATCAACTTTGCTCAAACCGCACACTTGAACCGTACGTTTTACCGCACAGTGTGGTCTTGGCGAGCGGCGCTAAACGAGCCAATCGAAACGAAAACAAATGCAAGGCGCCGGCATACCCGGAATCAAACCTTGCATTTAGGTTTCGTAACAACTTAACCCGAGCTTGATAGAAGACAGGGCATCCAATCCCTTTACTCACTTAGTATTTTATGGGAGTTTGTATTCTCATAGCAAATAAAAATTAAGCACGAGCACATAAATGCATTAATTAAATTCCTAACCCTAGGAAAGCAATTTAAATGGACAAATGCGCGGGCTATTTCTAAACTGGTCCTATTACATGGGTCGTAAAACGACCGGGTCTTTGATCTCCAAACGTCGACTCGTCGTCACGCGGGTCGTCGAACCCTTCAATCTCGCCTTGCGTCGAACGGCCGCCATTTTTCTAACTTATCTAATAAAGCGAAAAAATACAACACGGGGGGAATTTTTTCCCGAACAACCCGTAATCCATGTACATACCGGGGGGCAGCAAACGGCCCTTAAACAAATAACCCGGTTAGAACCTAAGCCCGCGTAAATGTCCCACATAAACATGCAACACAGAATTTTGACGCCGGGTGCCCGACCGACGTCACGAGCGACGATAGTCTCCAAACTACGTCGACCGTTCGTTCGCCACATCGGCTTTCGAGGCCTTCGGTCGAACCATGCATGAGCCATAGCTCTGATACCACTGTTGGGGTAGGCCCGATTAATCGACGCCGGCCCCCGAACAGCTCAACGTGGCGATAGCGGAAGCGCGTTTTGAACCGAGCGGCGTAGGGTGCCGAATTTTCGATTTTCAACATCTAAATTCGACCTAACGCCCTCCGGCTTCTCCCGAGGGCTCAAGGTACTTCCCTAAGCCTCAGGAGACCACGTCTAATTCGAATTTCCTAAATTCGAATTTATTACAAATTTAGTCTAATTAATAATTTCGTTCCAAACTAGTTCGAACAAAGCGGCAGCCGACAGTGTTTCGACTATTTGGCGACCGAAACGATTTCCGATCGATACCAAATTTTCCAGATTGATTCTACACTTCCCAACGATCGTAACAAGGGGTCTTTCGAATCATTCCGATGTCCTTTGGTATTTTTCACAAAATCAAATCTGTGGTTCGAAATTGTCAATTCGACTAAAGCGGCAGTCTGCCGTCCTTCGACAGTTTGACAACCGAAACGATTTCCAATCAATACCAAATTTTCCAGATTGATTCTACACTTCCCAACGATCGCAACGAGGGGTCTTTCGAATCATTCCGAGGTCGTTTGGTATTTTTCGTAATATCAAATCAGTAGGGTTCGAAATATACCTTCGGCGTACGTGATTACACCTCGGATGAGCGTCGCAGTGCCTAGTCTGATTCCCGGGGCCTCCGGGCTAGATCGTCACGCCGGTATGTCCTTGATCGAACCTCCGAGACTGCTCCCGATGGCTAGAAGCAGTTCGGTTCGGGCGTCGGGCTTCGTCGAACGATCCTGTGGCTTGAGTAGTTCAAAACTTAAGCTCACTTTTGTTCTAATTCTCTAGTATTGTTGAATTGAGTTATTGAGAGCAAGTACCAAGTTTTTCAACTTAGAGCATCTTAGGTTACATGGTTACTCTTTTCACATTTTATGCATATAACTTATTTATTTTCATTCTTGTAGTAAAATCCCACTAAGGATATATTATTAGTTTTTCTTCAACACATGTCATGCTCTCAAAGTGTGACTCATATGCCACCTCAAGCAATGTGGCATGCTAGAAATTGTACACATGTCCAAGACCAAGTCAACATGCAAATATTTCATTTTGGCCCTTTAGGTTTCTAAATTCTCAATTTAGTCCCTCAATTTTAAGTAATAAAATAATTAAATCCAATCTAATTATTTTAATTACAATTGAGCCTCATTTAGTTAATTAATTAAGCACTTAAAACAATCTTAAGTCCTAATTATTCCCGTGACCGTCACCGGAATTTAACTAAATTATCGACACCTCGTGTCAACTATGCCACTACCTCAACGAATCTCATTCGTTAGGTTCTAGAGAAAAGCTCGCCGTTTTCGTTCAAGTTCATTACCATTTTTAAGCGCGACTCTCTAGGTCCGTCTCAACTGGCACGGGAGGAATCCGCGAGTCCCGGTATTCGCCTAGCCAATCCCGCGGTACCGGACAGATCCCAGTTGAGAACGAATTTTGATCTAATCGAAATTCGGGCGAACCGACTATAGTGTATACATTTAAATAACTCTTACGCCTTTCACTTGCGTCCCGGTTAGGTGAGAGCCATGTAAATGTCAAACTCACTAACCTAACACTATGTTATAATCGAGACCCAACCGATTATTTAAACTCCGCTCCGTATCTAATACGAGCGAGCTTTCCAAGCTTCGGCCGCAGGCTTTACAATCGTCGTTCTCCAATATACCTCATAGGACGTTAACCTATACGAATATAGGCAGTGAATCCCAATAGCAGTCAAAGCCCGGCAATCACCTCCGTAAAGTCAGTTGCGTTTCGTCGCTGGCCCGTGTCCCATTTCCGAACACTTGCGGACCTAGCCAACTAGCGACAAACCGAAATCGCGAAAGCAAATCCGTCAGTGACCCTATCGGTCTGAGGCTGCTATAGTCATTCGTTCAATCATTGACAACATCCTAGTCATGTGATCAAGACGAATACGAGCCGAATGTCCGAATACGCGATCTCTCCGATCACCGATATCTTCATCACGACCCACAACCTCTCAGGTAATCGGTGACACTACCGATACTATGTGGTCGTCAATGAATAAGTCATATTCGGATATCTAGTCACCCACCTAGAATCCTTAGACTTACGGACTTTTTATTTAATGCTGAGATAAGGACCGTCCGGTGTCTCCTCCCTCGTCCCCACGAGAATCAGACGTCCAACTCAAACATTTGGGTGTTATTTATTTATCGCACCGCCAGATGCCAAGCAGACTTTAAATTCGATAAATAAATAATAATGCCTTTATTATAATGAAAATAATATTCACTACTTTATTTTAACAGTATATACAGTAAAACTGTCTATCGACCCATACATCATTGTGCGCCCTATACTATTCCTAGTCCTCGTATGGCATTCCGAGGGCACACTCCCTAACAGCCTCCCACTTGCACTCGAATGCCATGTGCTGCACCTAATGCCAGTCACAATGGTATCGTTGGCCCATCTTGTCCAGATGCTGTTCCATAACTGCCTGGGACAAGGGCTTCGTAAGTGGGTCCGCCACGTTTTCCGCGGTGGCGATTTTCTGCACGGCGACCATCCCGTTTTCAACGAACTCACGTAATACGTGATATTTTCTCTCAATATGTTTGGACTTGCTATGAGATCGTGGTTCCTTTGCCTGCGCGACTGCACCGCTATTATCGCACCAAAGTGTAAGCGGTCTGTCCGCAACTGGTACCACAGTAAGTTCCTCCAAGAACTTTTTCATCCAAACAGCTTCTTTAGCTGCCTCTGAGGCTGCTATGTATTCTGCCTCACATGTGGAATCGGCAGTCGTGCTTTGCTTGGAGCTTCTCCAAGACACTGCCCCACTATTGAGCACGAATACAAAACCTGAAGTAGATTTTCGGTCATCCACGTCCGACTGGAAGTCCGAATCGGTATAACCTTCTACTTCTAGTCCCGCTCCTCCATAGACAAGCGTTAAGTCTTTAGTCCGTCTAAGGTACTTGAAGATATTCTTAACGGCTGTCCAGTGTCCTTCACCTGGGTTTGCCTGAAACCGACTAACCACGCTCACAGCGTAGGCAATGTCCGGTCGTGTGCACAACATCGCGTACATCAGACTACCCACTGCAGACGCATAGGGTATCCCACTCATCCTTCGTCGGTCTTCCTCACTTTGAGGTGACATTGATTTCGACAAATGGATCCCATGTCGCATAGGTAAGAACCCTCTCTTAGAGTCATCCATTCTGAATTTTTTCAGGATTTTCTCTAAGTAAAGGGCCTGAGATAAGCCGATCGTTCTGTTCGCTCGATCCCTGAACAAGCGAATACCAAGTATATATGTCGCTTCTCCCAGATCTTTCATGGAGAATTCGGTTGAAAGCCATGCTTTCACCGACGAGAGCATCGCGATGTCGTTTCCAATCAAAAGGATATCATCCACGTACAATACAAGGAACGACACCATACTCCCACTACTCTTTCTGTAGACACATGGCTCGTCTACGTTTTTCTCGAATCCGAAGTTCCGAACTGCTTCATCGAAACGTAGGTTCCAACTACGAGAGGCCTGTTTCAGTCCGTAAATGGACCGATTCAGTTTGCACACTTTGTGAGCATCTGCATGCGACTCAAAACCTTTTGGCTGTTCCATATAAATCTCCTCCTTGAGGAATCCATTAAGGAACGCCGTTTTGACGTCCATCTGCCAGATTTCATAATCATAGTGCGCAGCTATTGCGAGCATTATGCGGATAGACTTGATCATGGCTACAGGCGAGAAAGTCTCCTCATAGTCGACTCCCTCTTTTTGGTTATAGCCCTTGGCAACCAACCTGGCCTTGTATGTCTCAACTTGTCCGTCAGATCCAATCTTTCTCTTGTATATCCATTTACAACCAATTGGTCTAAGACCGCTCGGTAGGTCTACAAGAGTCCAGACTTTGTTTGAGTACATTGAGTCTATCTCAGCCCGCATAGCTTCAATCCATCTCGTTGAGTCAACATCGGATATAGCTTGATCGAAAGTAGCGGGATCTTCTCTTAGAAGTCCCCTAGTCGCAACATAATCGTGTTCAACGTGTGACATGCCATACCGCTCTGGTTGGCGTGGCACCCTTTCAGATCGTCGCAAGACTGCTTCACTCGGACCATCCAATTCCAAATCCTGTGAGAGCGTTTCGGTCGACTGCTCCTCGAGAGTGACCTCTCGGCCAACGCCACAATCTCGAATGAACTCTTCCTCGAGAAAATGTGCGTGTAGGCCCACAATGATCCTCTGATCATCGTGAAAGTAGAATAGGTACCCCATTGAGTTTTCAGGGTAACCTATGAAACGACCTTTCTGAGACCTAGACTCCAATTTGTCTGCCTTCAACTTTTTCACATAGGCCGGGCAACCCCAAATCCTAATATGTGATAAGCTGGGTAAATGGCCAGTCCATATCTCATACGGAATGCCGTTAATAGACTTCGAGGGACACCGGTTTATGGTATAAGCCGCTGTCAAAAGCGCGTATCCCCACAATGACATCGGCAAATCTGTATAGCTTAACATAGAACGAACCATATCTAATAAAGTTCGGTTTCTACGTTCGGCCACGCCATTCAATTGTGGCGTGCTGGGAGTCATATGTGATAATATACCATTCTCCTTCAAGAACTGGTCAAACTCGATACTCATGTACTCGCCTCCTCGATCCGATCGAATGGCTTTAATGAGTTTCGACGTTTGTTTTTCCACGAAAGCCTTATACTCCTTGAACCTTTCAAGTGCATCAGCTTTATACCTCATCAGATACACGAGTCCGTAACGACTGTGATCATCCGTGAAGGTAATAAAATAGTGGAAGTCACCCCGAGCCTTCACATTGAATGGCCCGCAAACGTCCGTGTGAATTAAACCGAGAATTTCCGTGGCTCTATTAAATGTCCCGGTGAAGGGTGATCGGGTCATTTTACCTTGGAGGCACGACTCACAAGTCGGATAGGGATCTGATCCCAACGGTTTCAAAATCCCGTTTTTCTCTAACTCATGGATTTTGCGTTCTCCAGTATGCCCTAATCGAAGATGCCACAGGTACCTCGTATTTATTCCTGACTTTCGTTTGTTTGTGACAGTATTCACAGATACGTCGTTCTGGGTGTTTAAATAGTACAAACCATTAAACAGTGTCGCGTTGCCAACATTTTTGTTTCGATACATAATGTGGCATGTATTTTTATGAAAGTTAAATACATAACCATTCCTGCTCAAAACAGGAATGGAGACGATGTTCTTAAAACCCCTCGGGAGTACAAGACAATCGTACAAACGCAACACATGCCCAGATAACAAAACAAGAGATCTTGATCCGACGTGGCTTGCCGAGAGACTATCCCCGCTTCCCACTCTAACCTTGATCTCTCGCTCCCCAAGCGCTCTACTTGGTCCCAGACCCTGCGTGGACACACAAATGTGAGTACTAGCTCCCGAATCCAATATCCAGGAAGTAGAGTATACAGATGATGAACAAACTGTTTCTAAAACATTAAGTTCCTTACCTGACGCAGCCTGCTCACCCTTGAGCTTCGGACAGTCTCGCTTCCAGTGGCCCAGCGCACCGCAATGCAGACACCTATCCGTCGGCTTTACACCGGTCTGCTTCGATTTCCCAAAAGATTTGTTCTTCTTAGAAACCTTCCCTGTTGGCTTGAGCTTGTTGCCCTTCTTCTTTTTGCCTTTCTGGGGCTTCGAAGAGGTGGCGACAAGTGCAGTCTGCTTTGCCTTCTTCATCTGACCTTGCGCCGTTGCTAACTGATTCATCAGATCAGGAAGCGTCAGCGTCATGCCGTTCAGATGATAGTTCACTATGAACGCATTGAAGGACGGAGGCAGAGACTGCAAGATGAGATCGTTTTGTAATTCCCGATCAAATCGGAAATTGAGAGTCTCCAATCTCTCGATCATGGTGATCATGTTCATAACATGTTCGCCAACGTTCTCACCCTCAGACATCCTCGATCTGAAGAGCTGCGACGAAGCCGCATAGCGAGCTGTCCTAGACGTCTCACCGTAAAGCTCTTTCAGATGCTGAACCATCGCTCGAGCGTCAGCCATACCCTCATGACTACGCTGCAGCGTGTTACTCATCGATCCGAGGACATGTGCCTTTACGAGCTACTCGTCGCGCAGTCGCTTGTCATAAGCGGCACGAGCCTGCTCGGTTGCCCGCGCCCCTGGGGCCGGCGGCAACTCGGAGTCAAGGATATACACTAGGTTCTCAATCTGAAGGAAAATCCTCAGGTTGCGAAGCCAGTCTGAATAGTTTGACCCAGTCAACCTATTCTCCTTGAGCAGTATGTTTAAAGCGGTAGACATAACTTACACTAAGAGAAAATGCTGCAGAAAATAAAAGGCCTATTAAGTTGATTGTATAGATCATCAAACGCGAACAAGGACTTCTATTTCGTTTGACTCCCACTATCTTTTCATAAACTCCATTTTCTCCCATTGGATGTTTTGGAAGTTTCGTTGATAACTTCGATAGTGGAGTTGATGTCCCCGTGGGCGGATGCAAACCTCAACCTCTGTCGTTTTATTGGTTTGCAGCGGCCCACGAAGTCGTGCTCCGCACGAATCCGACCTCGTCGAATGTCTCAACTATCTTTGTCTCAGTCAGGGACCCCGCCGGTAAATCCGGAACAAGGCGGTATGACTGTCTAAGTGCGACCTATCAACTTTGCTCAAAACCGCACACTTGAACCGTACGTTTTACCGCACAGTGTGGTCTTGGCGAGCGGGGCTAAACGAGCCAATCGAAACGAAAACAAATGCAAGGCGCTGGCATACCCGGAACCAAACCTTGCATTTAGGTTTCGTAACAACTTAACCCGAGCTTGATAGAAGACAGGGCATCCAATCCCTTTACTCACTTAGTATTTTATGGGAGTTTGTATTCTCATAGCAAATAAAAATTAAGCACGAGCACATAAATGCGTTAATTAAATTCCTAACCCTAGGAAAGCAATTTAAATGGACAAATGCGCGGGCTATTTCTAAACTGGTCCTATTACATGGGTCGTAAAACGACCGGGTCTTTGATCTCCAAACGTCGACTCGTCGTCACGCGGGTCGTCGAACCCTTCAATCTCGCCTTGCGTCGAACGGCCGCCATTTTTCTAACTTATCAAGTAAAGCGAAAAAATACAACACGGGGGGAATTATTTCCCGAACAACCCGTAATCCATGTACATACCGGGGGGCAGCAAACGGCCCTTAAACAAATAACCCGGTTAGAACCTAAGCCCGCGTAAATGTCCCACATAAACATGCAACACAGAATTTTGACGCCGGGTGCCCGACCGACGTCACGAGCGACGATAGTCTCCAAACTACGTCGATCGTTCGTTCGCCACATCGGCTTTCGAGGCCTTCGGTCGAACCATGCATGAGCCATAGCTCTGATACCACTGTTGGGGTAGGCCCGATTAATCGACGCCGGCCCCCGAACAGCTCAACGTGGCGATAGCGGAAGCGCGTTTTGAACCGAGCGGCGTAGGGTGCCGAATTTTCGATTTTCAACATCTAAATTCGACCTAACGCCCTCCGACTTCTCCCGAGGGCTCAAGGTACTTCCCTGAGCCTCAGGAGACCACGTCTAATTCGAATTTCCTAAATTCGAATTTATTACAAATTTAGTCTAATTAATAATTTCGTTCCAAACTAGTTCGAACAAAGCGGCAGCCGACAGTGTTTCGACTATTTGGCGACCGAAACGATTTCCGATCGATACCAAATTTTCCAGATTGATTCTACACTTCCCAACGATCGTAACGAGGGGTCTTTTGAATCATTCCGATGTCCTTTGGTATTTTTCACAAAATCAAATCAGTGGTTCGAAATTGTCAATTCGACTAAAGCGGCAGTCTGCCGTCTTTCGACAGTTTGACAACCGAAATGATTTCCAATCAATACCAAATTTCCCAGATTGATTCTAAACTTCCCAACGATCGCAACGAGGGGTCTTTCGAATCATTCCGAGGTCGTTTGGTATTTTTCGTAATATCAAATCAGTAGGGTTCGAAATATACCTTCGGCGTACGTGATTACACCTCGGATGAGCGTCGCAGTGCCTAGTCTGATTCCCGGGGCCTCCGGGCTAGATCGTCACGCCGGTATGTCCTTGATCGAACCTCCGAGACTGCTCCCGATGGCTAGAAGCAGTTCGGTTCGGGCGTCGGGCTTCGTCGAACGATCCTGTGGCTTGAGTAGTTCAAAACTTAAGCTCACTTTTGTTCTAATTCTCTAGTATTGTTGAATTGAGTTATTGAGAGCAAGTACCAAGTTTTTCAACTTAGAGCATCTTAGGTTACATGGTTACTCTTTTCACATTTTATGCATATAACTTATTTATTTTCATTCTTGTAGTAAAATCCCACTAAGGATATATTATTAGTTTTCTTCAACACATGTCATGCTCTCAAAGTGTGACTCATATGCCACCTCAAGCAATGTGGCATGCTAGAAATTGTACACATGTCCAAGACCAAGTCAACATGCAAATATTTCATTTTGGCCCTTTAGGTTTCTAAATTCTCAATTTAGTCCCTCAATTTTAAGTAATAAAATAATTAAATCCAATCTAATTATTTTAATTACAATTGAGCCTCATTTAGTTAATTAATTAAGCACTTAAAACAATCTTAAGTCCTAATTATTCCCGTGACCGTCACCAGAATTTAACTAAATTATCGACACCTCGTGTCAACTATGCCACTACCTCAACGAATCTCATTCGTTAGGTTCTAGAGAAAAGCTCGCCGTTTTCGTTCAAGTTCATTACCATTTTTAAGCGCGACTCTCTTGGTCCGTCTCAACTGGCACGGGAGGAATCCGCGAGTCCCGGTATTCGCCTAGCCAATCCCGCGGTACCGGACAGATCCCAGTTGAGAACGAATTTTGATCTAATCGAAATTCGGGCGAACCGACTATAGTGTATACATTTAAATAACTCTTACGCCTTTCACTTGCGTCCCGGTTAGGTGAGAGCCATGTAAATGTCAAACTCACTAACCTAACACTATGTTATAATCGAGACCCAACCGATTATTTAAACTCCGCTCCGTATCTAATACGAGCGAGCTTTCCAAGCTTCGGCCGAAGGCTTTACAATCGTCGTTCTCCAATTACCTCATAGGACGTTAACCTATACGAATATAGGCAGTGAATCCCAATAGCAGTCAAAGCCCGGCAATCACCTCCGTAAAGTCAGTTGCGTTTCGTCGCTGGCCCGTGTCCCATTTCCGAACACTTGCGGACCTAGCCAACTAGCGACAAACCAAAATCGCGAAAGCAAATCCGTCAGTGACCCTATCGGTCTGAGGCTGCTATAGTCATTCGTTCAATCATTGACAACATCCTAGTCATGTGATCTAGACGAATACGAGCCGAATGTCCGAATACGCGATCTCTCCGATCACCGATATCTTCATCACGACCCACAACCTCTCAGGTAATCGGTGACACTACCGATACTATGTGGTCGTCAATGAATAAGTCATATTCGGATATCTAGTCACCCACCTAGAATCCTTAGACTTACGGACTTTTTATTTAATGCTGAGATAAGGACCGTCCGGTGTCTCCTCCCTCGTCCCCACGAGAATCAGACGTCCAACTCAAACATTTGGGTGTTATTTATTTATCGCACCGCCAGATGCCAAGCAGACTTTAAATTCGATAAATAAATAATAATGCCTTTATTATAATGAAAATAATATTCACTACTTTATTTTAACAGTATATACAGTAAAACTGTCTATCGACCCATACATCATTGTGCGCCCTATACTATTCCTAGTCCTCGTATGGCATTCCGAGGGCACACTCCCTAACACTTAACATGATAATATATAATAGCATGATGCCAGACGGAAAGTACGTAAACACATAAATCACATGATCACACGGTAGCACATAAGAGCACATATATCATGTAAATCATTTAGTGCATCATATTCACATTACTCACATAACACATATATTTGAAATAAGCACAAATAGTTTACGTGTTGTAGATGGATATTCCACCTACCTGGTATCCTTAGCTATTTAATTTTATCGTACGGCACGTCGCTAACCTTCGAATCCTAAATATATAATCATAATAAATTAGGGTTTGTTAGTCTAATCATTATTTCACGACATTGACTTAATTTGAAAACCTAATTTTGACTTCTATAAATTTCAAAACCCTAAAATTTAGAACTTAACCTAAACTGAGAAATATGATTGATATAATTCTCGGCATGAATTAAAATATCTCTATATTTTCACAACGACTTCGAAAGGTATGTCGGCATGAAAATAAGATGTTGAAATGTAATCATAGTAAGATGTCGAGATATTGTAGTCGAAATCAATATTACGAATGGAATTCAATATAAGAAAAATCTCGTTATGTGACATGCATAGAGTTCGATATGCACTTCAATCTCAACCTATTATATTATATTATATATATATAAATATATATATATATGATTTCGAGATTTGAATTCATTTGTACATTAGGTCTCGATATCTTCATAATACTTCTCGATATAATTATAAGTTCTCGATATAGGTAAACATAAACATCAACGTGTTTATTCAAGCTTGGTCTCGAAATCATTTCTATCAACTAACATGGTCTCGAGCTTCATCCTATATACTTAACTAGACTTCTAAATTCATAACCTGGGAGGCTCTATCACCACTCGAAACAACACCTGCTTGGCATAAGATCATCTATCTTTTAATCAGAAGACACGTTTTCAAGAACACAAATGACTTAGCATACTTAGGTATTTTCAGAAATCCAAGCTTTATATAAGAACAAATTTTTCATGTTCCTTAACCATCCCAACATGCTTAATCTAAGTAAGATGTAAAGTCAAGGTAAAGAATTATACCTCTTCCTAGCTTATGGAAATCTACTTCGGTTCTTCTTCTGCTTCTAAGTTATCGATGTTTTGTAGGGTTTTGTTTAATGAACTAAAGTGTTCATTTCTTATCCTCACAGTTTGACGTGTTTAGATAAACAAATGGCGTTGATATGAGGTAGTTCTTATCTTATCTTAGTTCCTATCTCTCATCTTGGTTTTTGAATTACTTAGAACACCCTAGAGTTTAGGATTCCAATGTCTCGACATCCTTGAGTTTTTTTTTAATATCTCGTCATCCTCTCATTCGACATTTTACTCCTTAGGTAAGCAACTTCCTTAATAATATGTAGCTTGGTATATATATAATTTCTCTTCTTACTCGTTTGCTGATTGCGTGTGGAGTAATACAATTGACATTGATAGTTTTCACTTAGTTCTTATCCTAATTTTCATGAGACAACTATTTAATATTGTTGTTTATAAGTTTACCCAAAACTTGTATCAACACCAAATTAAATATTCTAAGTTAGCATGTTATGTACTAAAAACCCCAACATCAATAACTAACCTAATTTCAATTAATTCCTCTACTTGGTTAGTAACCCTAATAACACCCAATTTGAAATCATATTGACACATAAACTCGTAAAACACGTCTCATATAGACACATAAGCCATTTAAGATCATAAAAATATGAAAGCATCGTATCACCCAAAGTCCTAATCTCTTTCTTTAATAAATCCAACAAAATTTCTAATTTATTGCTAATTAAATCGTAAATCCCGTAATTATATTTTACGGGTATTACAGTGAGTTTCACATAGACCATGACTCTCACTCGATTGGGACACAGCTGAAGGGTTTATACGTAGTACTATAATTTATAGTAAGGTTTTCGAATAAAGACTGGGTCGAAATTCGCACTCGAATCGGGTTACGATCCGGTACTGCGGGATTGGCTAGGTAACTGCCGGACTCTTGGATTCCTCCCTTACCGATTGAGTCGAACCTAGAGAGTCGGGCTTAAAAAGGATCATCAACGTGTACTGATAAGGAGAGAAAGTGTTTTGGGCCTTAACGGGCCTTGGGCCGTTGGGCCGCGCCATATTGGGCCTCGGGCCGTTTAATGGACCGAAGTCGGACTTCGTATGAAACTAACTTTGAGACTTGGGCTTGGCCAAGTGCTTAAAAGGCTTGAGGGTAAAATTGAAATTTGATCCTAAGCTGATTTTCGAATTATGCCTTGGGAATTAATTTCGAAAATGAAATATAAATATGGAAATAATGTATTTGAAATATTATTTATTTTAAGGTGAAAATTTCGAAATTAATATTGGATTAAGTTTCGAATTTTATGCCATATTTAAATATACTTTGTTTGACTTAGTATTTAAGTTAGTTGTCTAATTATGGTAAGTATCATTATATGAATTTTGAATTAAATAAGGGAGAGAAAGATATGGCAAAAATCTCTCCAGTTAAGGAGTAATATCGAAAATCATATCTTTGATATATCCTAGGGATTTTCGAATATACCATAGTATAAATAGGGCAGCCCTATTCATAATTTGTAGTGAGAATTTCGTGCCCCATATGAAGGGAAAGCAAGTGATTTTCGAAATCAACTAAAGGCACAAAACACACACCGAACGCACACACTCTTCTCTCACGCGACGGCGCTGTTCTCTCTAGCCATCTTTAGAGAACTGATTCTGTGGTACACTGCGAGGTCGGCGTGACGATCTAGTGCCATCCACCACCATCGACGAAGTCTTGAAGAAAAAGGACGAGGAGCTGCCACTCGCTTCAACTGGTAATTCTCTACGGGTTTGACCCGCCCTATTACATGTCTATGTGTTACTATTCGGATCCGAGCAACGAGGGCAATAAGGGAACCCGGAAAATTTTTGTTCCGCACCGTACCCAGGGACGTGGCTACTCCGGGAGACACCGGGTAACCCAACAGAATTTACATAGCGATAGATCGGATATTATGAAGTTTTAAAGGGCAAAGGTGTTGTTTTTACGGGGGGACGTCAAGGGGACGTAAACGAAAAGGACATGAGGATTTACGTGGTTCGAACCCTTTCGAGTTCTACATCCACGGGGCGCTGCGGAACTTCCTTTCACTATATCTTCATGATTACACACTCAAATTCTCACTTTCGCTCATAAACGTTGAAGAACATGAAAGAAACTAGTAGACTTGAAAGAGAAATCGTCTTGTGTATTTTGTAGAAAAGGGTTCGTTGTTCTGAAAAATGGCTAAGTTCCTCCTTTTATAGCACCTCCCAGCAGCCCAAATAATATCCCAGGATTTAAGGGGGACGTGACCTCTGCAGTACAGCAGGAAACTGTGGATTGATTGATCTCTGTGACGGCTACAGCTTTGTGATTAGTGGCACCTTCCTATAATGAGTTGACACGCGTCCCTATGACTCTCTTTCTTCTTTTCCACTGTCCCTTCGTCCTTGAATACCCAAAAGGTTTTCTCCCTTTGTCCGGGTAACGCTTATATCTGAGGGATCTTCGCAGGTTCTTTTCCCCAACTTTTATTCTATACCTTATTATGGGCTTTTCTTCTTTATGGGCTTTATTGGACTCCTCTTGTCTTTCATTTTTACGGCCCATCTCAATTGAGTCCACATCAACATCCATAACACATAAATTTGAAATATGACAAAAACATCTAACATGAAAAAGCGACCACCAAAAGACGGGTTGACAATATTGAATTAAAGATTCTAAACTAGCCGTGTTACACTAGCATTAGAAAATTAAATCAAAAACGTTTTTAAGAAATTATATTCTTGCAAAATAGTCTTATTTTTTGAGAATATTTTGTGCAGTGTGTTCTTGATCGAATTCACGATAAACAATCAAACGTTTTTGTAAAGTCCAAGAATCATCATTCCCGTGACATGTAATGACCATATAATGATGTGCTTGCCATAGATCGCTCCAAACATCGGAACAAATTGCACTCTACAATCCAAAGGAATTTTTTTTAGTAACTCGATTTTGTAAATACGTTAGTCTTTGCAATTTCCTGAGTTAATATACTACGTGGCACCCTCTTACCTTTAGGATTGTTTTATTTTTTCACCCAATCCTCAAAGATAAGGTCATTCACAAATCTAAATAGATGTTTAGCACATATAAGGTTTGCTAATTCTCTACATGTATCTGGGATTGCGATGCACTAATTCCTATCATACCTACATGCTTATGTGAGCAATATATGTACCATATCCTCCACTCTTTACATAGCTATATTCTTTAGGCTTAATTTATTTTAGTCCCGTAATTTAGGGCTTGTGGCGTTATGGACAGATAATTTAGGTGGTAGCATCATAGGGACACTAACTTTCGAAAACGGCAATTTAGGGACAATATACGACCCGGCTCGGTATTTTGACCCAAACTCACTGACGTGGAATCAGACCCGCTTACATGTGTGCTTGTACAGATTAGCGACGGAAGTGCCTTCGCTAAAGAAAGGGAAATTAAAAAATAAATAATACAGCTCCACATCACAAAAAGGTTAACGGCGGAAATTCCGTCGCTAAAGGAAAAAAATTAAACAAAAATTAAGGTTTAGCGATGGAAGTTCCGCCGCTAAATTCCGCCGGCGATTGTAACACTGCCATCGGCACACAGGAGAATATTCTGCAACTTTATATCACAGTGGACAAAACTCGCCACGTGGATGCAGCGGAGCCCTTTTAGCAATGCATTGGTGCACCGCCGGACTTCAATTCCCACAGATTTTTCTCGACAGATCTGCCGACCCTTTGTAATTAGGGGCGTTACTTGTATTAGTCTTTAGATTAAGGACTAGTTTGATATTTATACCAAGCTTGTTTGGTATACATACTTGTAAATGAATTGAGCTGAATAGAGAAAGCTTAGAGAATTGATCCGAAGGGATTGCAATTCGATTTCTAGAGAGAGAAACAACAGTAACTTTCTCACTCTAATTGAATTCTCTCTCGTGTTCTTAACTTGAGTTTCTCGATCGAATTCAATTGATTATCTAAACGATCGAATTGCTATGGATTCTAGCCTAGGATTGTCGAGTTGTTAATCTGAGGACCTAACAATTGGTATCAGAGCAGATTCGTTCTGTTTTGAATCGTAAATTGTTAGAATTGGATCGAAATTTTATTTCAAACACTGTTCCATCGAAGAACAGATTTGGCGCGAAAAGTTTTTCGATCCAATAGCTTAATTATGTGCTTAATTGACTTGAATTTGATGTTTCAGTGCTAGATTAAGTGATAAATGATCATTGCGACTAGATCAGTAGCAGTTTGAACTTCGAATTTTGATTAATTTGATTCTGAAATTTTACTGTTGATGAAGAACATGAAGAACACGTTCTGATTTTGATCAAATTCGATATATTTTGCTTCATAACGTGTTTAATTACTTGTTCGTGCGTGATTAGTACTTGATTGCGAGCAATTACCTCAAACTTCACTAACTGATTATTTGTTTTTGCTCGAACCTGTGTTAATCGTATTATGTGAACTTTTCTCGATTGCTCAAATTTTTCACGCTAGGTTTTGCGATCGGATTAGTTTCTCGATCGATAAACTTAGCGCGAGAATTTTTCTCGGTCAGCATACGAAGTTAGCGCTAGAATCGTCATCAGCAGAAACGATTTTAGCTAGAAATATTTCTCGAGCATTATTCAGCGAAAAGCTTTTTTGAGAGAGACCAATTTTGACCTTGCATGCGTAAAAACTTTCTCTCGAAAAAGTTTTTCGGTCAAACCTTTAACGTTTGACCAGATGAAAATCATTTACACGCGAGAAACTTTTCTAGTCAACAGATTTATTTTGACTTGTCGAGAAACTTACTAACGTACTGTTTCTTTACGATCGAAATAAATTCACGATCTGGAAACTTTTCTCGACTTTGGGCAATTTATTTCGCTCGTAAAATATTTCGCTGACAAAATTTCTCGCACGAGAACAGTAAATACATTCTACATCGACGAAATTAATTTCGATCATACTTTAAAGATTGAATCGAAAATAATTGTCGATCTAATTTTCGAATCAAACGCTACTAACTAATTTGTCACTTGTGAAGCACTTACATCATTTTCAACCTTCAAAACAATCAACAAAGATCCTTCAACAACTCGACTACTATAATACAAACATGGATGCATACTCACTCGGAAAGACAACCGTCCGCCGATCTTGCAAAGAGGCGAATACACAGTGTGGAGAAGCCGCTTCCTGAATTTCATAGCTCTAAAGGATCAAGCCGAAAATCTACTGCAGTCCCTTGAAGAGGGACAGGCACAGTTCTGGGTTCATGTACCCGGGGACGAATCAGCTACTCCAGTAAAGGAGCCTAGAGAATACTCTCTGGAGGAAGAGCTCGAGCTAAGGCTGATCTAGTAGCCATGAATACCTTATGCAGGGCATCCCCAACGATATATATAGACAAATAGACAGCCTTACATCGGCTAAGGGGATGTGGGATGAGCTGCATAGGATGATGTAGAGGACGGAAGTTGGCATAAAGGCCAAGAAGGCGAACATTCTCACTGCTTACGACTCCTTCAAAGTAAAGCCGGAGGAGAGTCTATACGAAATCTACCAACGATACCTCACTCTTCTCAACGAGATGAGGAAGATAGAAATAACGAAGACAAACATGGAAACAAACATAAGATTTCTATCTTCTCTGCCCACGGAATGGAAGAAAATATCCACACAAATACGACAAAATAAAGATCTAGAGGAGTTGGATGTCCATGCCGTGTTCGATAATCTCGCTCAGCATGAGGATGATATCCGCGAGATTATCAAAGAGCAGAAAGGCAAACAAACCCATGACACGGTTGCGTTAGTCTAGGAGAAGAGGAGCACAAGATCAAGAAAGAAAAAGATCGTTAGGCCACCTTCATCATCAGAGTCGGAAGATGAATCGGACTCAGACATCGAGCCGAACATGAAAGCCCTTGGAAAGCAGTTAGCTCTCATTGGACAAATGATGAGCAAGAAGTACTTCAAGAAGAAGTCTTCAACCTCAGCCAACAGACTTCGGACTACAAGCTCCAAGAACAAAGAACGTGCTCCAGAGAGTTCCGAGGTCAAGAATCCCAGACTAATAAATGCTTTAACTGTGGCAAAGCAGGTCACTTCGCTAGAGAGTGCACTCTCCCGAAGAAGGGAGATGCAAACTACTACTTCAGGAAGCTTCAATTGACAAAACAGAAAGAAGCTGGAGTAGCTCTCATGGCCGAACAGGACCAATGGCTCGAGGACACGTCGAGCTCCGAAGAGAGAACTTAGCCATCTGGCCCGTCTCGACAACGAATTAGACGCCGAAACATCCACTCGTACGGACGACGACAACGCATCCACGTCTTCAAATGAGGTAGTCACTCCTTCCACATTATTGACCATGTTAGAATCATATCAAACGCAATATGCTAACATGAAACGTGAGCAGAAAAGTATAAAGGAAGTAGAGAACAAGCTTGAGAGACCTCAGGAGAAGATAAAAAGTCTCGAATCAGACCTTAGAAGAACTTACTAAGAGCTTACATTGTAGAGAGACTAGTCAACCTCCTTTAGGACAGCATAGTGAAAAGATTAAAGAATTAGAAGATAGGCTAGCAAATAACTTGTTTGGTTAGGCATCTCAACGAAAGCTATCTTAAATTGTAGGATAACAGAAGCTACCTCTAGGATCACTGACTTAGAAGCTCAATTAGAAACATCTAACGCCAAGGTTAGTGAGCTTAGTAAGGATCTAGATGCCTGTCAAGCCGCCAAACTGACGGTAGAAAATAATTATGCTCTCCTAAGTGAGGAACGCATGAAGTTGTATGCAAAAATTAAAAAATTAGATGATCTTCTTATGCGTAGGGGACACTCTGAACAGACGATATTCTTAAACAAGCCCAAGGATATAGAGTTTTATAATCCAATAGAAGGCATAGGTTACACTAACCCACGTATTTTACGGAAGAAAGAAATGTATGACATTAAGAACATGGGTTTAGCTGCAACCTCTCTTAGGAACATTACGGAATCGACGTATGAAAATGCGTTTGATTCATCCATCAAACAAGCCTCACATGGGCCTGAGATCCCCTTTGACTACAACGAACTAATTGAAAAGGACAAAATAGGAAAGCATCCTTAACACCTGTCAGTGAATTAGCTCAAGTCTTACCTCCTGACTCTAAAGAACACTATGAGGAAGTCAAAAGGGTTAATTATCAAAATTCTCTCTACAAACCCCCTATCATAAAACAGATAGAGGAGTCACAGGCGAAACTAGACAAAGAAAGAGAGAATTTCGAAGTTGAAAAGAAAAAATTCTTTAAAGAGATGGAAAATCTCAATGCTTCCCTGTCCTCCCAAACTACCTCACACGCTTTCATAAAAAGCGTGAAAATAGAAAAATCGCCTTCGAAAGATCAAAAGAGCATTAATAATTCTATTAGAAGTGCTAAGACTAATTTTACTTCACCTACGTCCACAGGGAGCGTAGAGCCAGCACCGACTACGAAGGCGAGAGTGTCTAGTCCTAAAATAAAGAAGGAGCTAGTAGATTTAAATGTTTCTGAACATGTTATTCCTTCTGCCAAACTAAAAGACACTCGTAGTAATAAAAGAGCCATTTCTACGTTCAAAATAATTGCTTCTACGTGCTCACTTCAGCCTATCACCTATAGAAGTGAAAATCTCGAAATATGCTCTACCTCGAAAATTACTACTAATCATTCTGAAACAAATGCCATAAGGAAAAATCGTAGGAAACAAGATCCAGCCATAAAGAGAGCTTATGGCGCCGTACATGAATGTACTCACCTAAGGTATCATGTAGAAATTAAATCCCCCAAGCACCTTAGGAGACTATCACAAGAAAAGATCTTTTCCTCAGTCAAACCTTCCAAGGCATTTGTACGAGCTGAAATTAACCTTTCCTGTAAGGTTCAACCCAAATGGGTTCCTAAATCTCCGCCTAGGACGACAAAAGCCAAAAGGGCCAAGTCTCCTTCCTATAGAGGCAAAACCCAAACCACTTCTCCAAAAGTGCAATGGGTTATTAAGATTCTTCCAAAAATAGATTTAGGAGTCATATCTGAACCCAAAATTAAATCTGCTAATCTGAGAGGACCCATGCTTAAGTGGGTACCTAAAGCTCTCTAAATTGTTTTTGCAGATCCATCATGTGTGGTACCTCGACTCAGGTTGCTCCACACACATGACTGGTAAATAAGAGCTGCTGATCAACTACAAAGACCGACCAAACGGCAAAGTCAGATTTGGGAACAACGATTTAGCCCCGATTCTAGGACTTGGGGATATCATTCTGAAGAATCTGACCATCAAAGATGTCTCATACGTCGAAGGCCTCCGCCATAACTTGTTCAGCATAGGCCAATTCTGTGACAAAGGCTTCCAGGTGGTTTTCCATGCTGACCGGTGCAGAATTTTGGATAGTCAGGACACAGAACTCCTTCAAGGACTTCGGAAATCCAATCTTTACACGATCAACCTGACGTCCGTGCGGCCCTCGACAGCTGTATGCCTCATTTCTCAGATTGATATACAGAGAAACAGCCTATGGCATCAACGATTGTCTCATCTAAACATGAAAGCTCTCCAATGTCTTTCTACGAAAAAGTTGGTCCACGGTCTTCCAACTATACAACTACAAAGGGAGCATCATTGTTCGGCATGTCACCCAGGAAAAATGAAGCGAGCATCTCATCACGTCAAGCAAATTGCATCTACTTCTCGACCATTGGAACTAATTCACGTGGATCTCTGTGGTCCGATGCAGACTCAGAGTATCAATGGAAGAAAGTATGTCCTCGTGATTGTAGATGACTATTCTCGCTACACGTGGACAAAGTTCCTCCGAATGAAAGATGAGACCGGTGACTTGATTATCAATTTTGTGAACACAACTCAAAATCTGCTGCAACAGACTATTCAAGTTGTTCGAACAGACAACGGCACTGAGTTCAAGAACAATCACCTCAGTGAGTTTTATCAAAAACTTGGAATAAGTCAACAATTTTCAGCCGCCAAAACACCTCAACAAAATGGGGTCGTTGAAAGGAAAAATCGAACACTAGTGGAAGCCGCTCGTACAATGCTGATCCAATCGGGACTTCCACACTTTCTATGGGCTGAAACAGTCAATACCGCTTGTTTTACTCGAAACAGGACGGTGGTTCACCAATGGTTCAACAAGACTCCGTACGAGATTGTGAATAATAGAGTGCCCAACATCTCCTTCCTTAAAGTCTTCGGGTGCAAGTGCTTTGTGGCGAACGACCGAGAGCAGCGTGCAAAGTTCGAACCTAAAGCATTTGAGGCTACATTTGTCGGGTATTCTTCAACATCAGAAGCGTACCGAGTATACATCAAGTCCAACCGAACTATTAAGGAAAGCTATAATGTCACTTTCCACGAAGTGGCAGATATGGCTTCTGGTCAACTCTGTCAGGACCCGTGCCTAACCAGATGGCTCCTGCACAACTCAGTTCAGGACCCGTACCTAACCCGTTGGTTTCTGAAGATAACATCTCAGAACCCGTAATCACTGGTGTGTTGGCACAAAACCAACAGAAGATGGCAACAACTCCGAATTCAACGTCAGAAGAAGCAACGAGACTTGTATTAGACGATTTGGATTCTCTCTTCGAACCAGTATATCGGTCATGCACTGCTACACCTCCAGTGGGTTCACCACCCGACGAGACCGACGTACCAAGTTCATCTCACATCTCCACCCCACCTGATTCAGAACTGCCACAGAATAACGAAGAACCTACAGTGATTATCGAGGAAGTATCATCAGAGACGATCGATCCAAGTGCAGTATTGGAACTTCCTCAGAAAAATGATCAATCGGAGACTTTAGGCTATCTAGATCCACAGATGACTCACGCATCGACTTCAGCATTGCCTCATGAGCGCAAGTGGACGAAAGGCCACCCGGTTGATCAGATAATTGGCGATCCTTCGGTTGGTGTGAGGACACGTCGTCAACACAGTCTTTTCAGTTGCTTCCTGAGCCAAAACGAGCCTACCAAAGTTGCAGACGCACTTCGAGACCCGGATTGGACAATTGCAATGCAAGAGGAAATCAATCAATTAGAACGTCTTCAAGTGTGGACCTTGGTACCCCGTCCACATGGGAAAACAGTGGTCGGAACTAAATGGGTTTTCAAGAATAAGAAAAATGAAGATGGTGAAGAGATCCGGAACAAAGCAAGGCTAGTTGCTAAGGGATACAATCAACAGGAAGGCATCGACTACGACGAGACTTATGCTCCTGTTGCCCGTATCGAAGCTATCCGCCTCCTGCTGGCTCATGCGGCTCACAAAGACTTCAAAGTCTATCAGATGGATGTTAAAACCGCCTTTCTCAACGGCGTGTTAAAAGAAGAAGTCTACATCGTTCAGCCGGAAGGTTTGTTTGATCAAGAACATCCCGACCACGTCTATCGCTTGGACAAAGCTCTCTATGGACTAAAACAAGCCCCACGTGCTTGGTACGATGTCCTGAGTGATTTCCTCGTGAAGTCTGAATTCATACGAGGTACGATAGACACAACCCTCTTCATTAAAAGGCATGAAAAAGGTCTGATGGTGGTCCAAGTATACGTCGACGACATCATCTTCGGCTCAACAAATCCTCGGCTCTGCAAGAAGTTTGGAGATCTCATGAAGAGCAAATTCGAGATGAGTCACATGGGAGAGATGCAATTTTTCTTAGGCCTTCAAGTCAGGCAGCTCAATGATGGAATTTTCACAAGTCAGACAAAATACATCAAGGATATTCTGAAGAAGTTTCATCAAGACCAGAGCAAGCCTCTCAGCACTCCTATGTCACCAAGCTGCAAGTTGGATGCCGATCCCTCTGGTAAATTGGTCGACATCACTCTATATCGCAGTATTATTGGATCTCTTTTCTACCTCACTTCGAGCCGGCCGGATATCATGTTTGCCACCTGCTTGTGTGCCCGTTTTCAAGCCGATCCCAAAGAATCCCATATGCTCGCGGTCAAAAGAATTTTACGCTACCTTAAGGGCACCTCTACCCTTGGCCTATGGTATCCAAAGGGTACGAATTTCAAACTTATCGGCTACACTGACGCTGACTATGCAGGTTGCCGAATGGATAGGAAAAACACGTCGAGGTTATCCAAAAAGCATAACTGTGTGTCCACTTCGACGGCCGAAGCAGAATACGTAGCTGCCGCCAGTTGTTGCTCACAGATGTTGTGGATGCGGACACAGCTTCGCGACTATGGGTACAATCTAAATAATAGACCCATATACAGTGATAGTCAAAGTGCAATCGCCATTACTTGCAATCCTGTTCATCATTCACGCACAAAACACATAGACATTAGATATCATTCTATCAAAGATCACGTAGAAAAAGGCACGATAGAGATGTACTTTGTGAACACAGAGTTTCAACTAGCTGACATTTTCACCAAGGCCTTGGATGAGAAACGATTCCAATTCCTTGTCGGAAAATTAGGCATGTTGAATCTTCCGTAATATGTGCATTACCTGATCTTCTGTGCTATCACATGCTCTATTCTATGCGTTTTCTATGCTTATTTGTCCTAATCTTGCGTGATAATAGTAAAAATAAAAATATATATATAATATATATATAATATAATGGGGTATGATGAAATCCTTTAGGATGCTTTGATCTAACGTCACTTAGAATTTTACCCCGACATGCGATCGACCTAATTGCTTAATATTGTCAGTCTAAGTCGCATTCTTGTGTCTAAAAGGTCGTTTGATTCTTCCACTAGACACAAAGTCACTTTACATGTGTAAGGATTCAAGCCTTGTTCCTTTTTCCTTTCTTTGGATCTACTTCTCGAGTGAGTCACACATCAATTACTTGTCTTACCTAGTGATTCTTGGTTTCATACTCACCTTGCGTCAGATCGTTAGGAAAATGATAAGGGAGCTTAGGATATTCCTCACTCGGCCTTATATAATTTTTCCCTCACATTAGCCCTTAGTCATCCACTTTGAGCCTTCTCCGATGTCCTTTTCATCCTTTGAAACTCATTCCAAGCCTTCAACCGAATTCAACACTCTTCGAATGGTTGCTCAAAACGAAGAAAAGGAGGGGGAGAAAAACAAAAGAAATAAAAAGGGGATGATGACAAACGAAGGCATTGCTCAACGCACAAAAATCAGACCAAAGGAACCGACCTTCTGACTACCTTGTAGAAAGTGGCATAGTTCCTGCTGCGAACTTCTCCAATGATAATCTCGTACGCTCGTCAGAACGGCTGGAAGAGGAGCACCACGAAGTGAACTTCTCCAACGGTAATCCGGTCTTATATCGGGGAACGAGAAGAGGAGCGCAGCCTCGGGCATGAATACCATAACCGTGAACTTTTCCAAATAGATAATCTCTGAAACCTCTCTAGGGACTAAGAGAAGAGGAGCACGGTATCTGCCCGAGAACCAACAAGAAGAACTTCGCCGACGATAATCTCCTATAGCCTCGTGGAGAAGCGGATAGCATAAGGGATAGTTCTTAAAAGAAAAGGAGGGATAATTGATTGAAAAACAAAAAGACGCCGAAAAGAAAGGAAACGGACGTAGAAATGGAAGATGACGAAGAGATAAGCTCACTTCCCTCTAAATTCCTTCCCTTCTAAGTCCTAGCCAAACTAAAACCTTTACACCCCTTTGATTCCAATCGACGGTCTTTCACTTGGGTGAAATGATTAAACACGCCTCGATCACAGGTAAATTGACTTGAAACTGCTTGTGTTGACTTGAGTGATATAAATATAAAAATCCCAAAATAGAAATTATTGAGATCAAGAGTGAGTGAGAGTTGTCGAAATGGAGCAGTCTATGAACTTAGGACTTTAGTTTGACGACAAGACTTGACGGCATTTTCTCTTTCAAATGTCTCGTAAAATTTTAGGCTTAACGATTGATCGAAACAAAATAATCTGACCCCATATTATAATAATAGTAAAATACGAAAAAAAAATATATATATATATATATAAATTTTTATATATATATAGGTAAATAATAATAAAAAAATATATATGAAAAATGAAAATGAAAAATTTAAACTCATATACTTCGCACATTTTGACATGAGATGTTATGTTTCATATGCGTTGAATTGAATAAATGCGAATTTCTTTAGTATATCGCACATTCTAAATGCAATTGTAGATTGCATTGGTACTGAATTGTTTAAATACGATAATTTTTTTTGCTTCCACCCTCACACAACATTTTGAAGTACATGTTTTCGGGTACCATGTATACGTACTTACTTGATAAATTTGTGTGTTATATGCTCGTGACTTGAATTGATTTAATATGCTTGCATAATTAGTCAATTCTTGCGCATTATTTGAGGGGGAGCAAATATAATAATCGTGGATTAGCTCCAAATATTCTTGACGTTTTTCTCTAAGTGTATCAGATTCCTTCAAACTACGGAGTGAGACGTCGACACTACAAAGAGAGGAGCTAGACACAAGACCAAATATTTCAAAGATAAATTGCCAAAAATAATTGTTGATTAACTCCATTATTACTAACGTTTATCTCTAAGTGGTAAAGATTTTTAAACTTCTGCCATGGGAGCTAGACGTTACTACACAGAAAAATACAGGGAGTTAATTGCATTTATTTTAATTACTAAGGGGGAGCCTTACATTGGGTTTTATTTTGAAATAGGGGTCAATCTGAAATTCCTTAGAAAACTTACCATCGAGAAACTAAATATTAATTCGCAATCTAAAGTTTCTCGATCGTAAACAGTGATGGGATCGATTTTGATTAACCGCGATAATTTGCGATCGAAAAATTAGAATTTTTCGTGTGCAACTAGTAATGGGCCTGATCCCTTATATCGCAAAATGTCAATCACAAGCCCGGCAACAAATTAATGATAGCTAATAAAAGTTTAACTTTTGTCAGTAGAAAAACTTTTTCTCACGCAAAACCTAATAAAAAAAAGAACTCTCGCAAAACTTTCTCAGACGATTCAAAAACATTCAAAATCTCTTGATTTTTCACTTCAAATCGTCTGATTAAGGTAGAAATTCGATTTGGTTACAGATTGCGAACGTTATAACTTGATTTGCTTCTACATTCTGTAGTTTTTCGCATGATTAGTTACGATTTTTCGACTGTTCTTCAAAAACCATTTAAACGTATACTGTTTCACTAAATTTAGGCATGCTTCTTGGATTTTCTGAGTTAAATGCCTGTTGTTTAGATAGATTCGATGTTTTTGATGAAATAGATAGCGTAAATCGTTGGAAAATTTCCATTTGTGATGATAAAATGAGTTTCGATAAAAGTGGGTATTTTGAAGTTTTGAAGCTGTCGAAGAACTTTGTCGATCGCAAATTATCTTAATTGGATTTCAATTCAATCGAGATACTATTTGTGTCGATTTAGTTTTCGATCGCAAAATTTTGAGTTAGTCATCACGATAAAAGATTATAACCGTTACATTTACCATCGAAAAATCCAATTATGATTTTCTGCGAGCGAAAAACTTATGCACTGAATAGATAATTTAGACGCAAATTCAAATCGAGCGTTAAACTGACTATCGCAAAATTAAATTTCGATTTCACTTTATTTCGGTCGCAAAAATTTTAGCAGCGAGAAATTTATTTTTCAAAGCTTAACTTTTTCGATCGTAAAATTCGCCGCTTAGAATAAATTGATCGAAAAATTTCTTGACGTTTGACTTAGTCCTTCGTTGACTAATTTCCCGATAAAAATATTTCGCGGCGGTTACTTACAATCGAAAATCACATACCGCTCGACAAATTTCAAATCGAAAAATTTTATTCAATCGAAGAAAATTTCTCGACAGTAAATTTACCTGAGATATAATTTCTCAATAGTAAATTTACACGGAATTTTTCTCGATCATAAAATTGATCGACTACAGTCCAGATTTCAACTTCAACACTTAGAAAATTTTCTCTAAGTCTTTTACACTGTAGCTAACAATAGTGGATAAAATTCTTCGATCGCAAAATTAGACGGAATTCTTTCAATTGAAATCAATATATAGGAAATCAAATCGCAATTCAATTTTATCGACCGAAAATTTTCCTGGCATTAACAGTGACTTACTGATTTAACACTTAGCGAAATTTCGAACTATTTTTCACTCGACATATATTTCATTCGAAATTACATTCATGCCATCACGATTTTTGAAATTGAACAAACACTATGCATTTGATATGATTTCAATTCCAAATTCATCGAACATGATATTATTTGCAATATTACTATAGTTTGATGAAATTTATTCATATTTCGACTTAAAATAAATTGATCTAATAAACTTTTATATATCTTATTTTTCAGATGGATTGCTACCCAAGATACAACCATATATATGATCACAATATGTACTTGAAGGTTCAGGATACGAACTTTCAGCTCGATCTGAGCACATTTCAGTGCTCGGACGAGATCATCGTATCCATCCTCAGAGGCTACCCCATCTGGCATGCGTTAACGGTCACCGCATCAGTGCCGATGGTCTATCTCCAGCAATTCTGGGGATATATACAAGGAGTTGTAGCAAATGGGGCATTCTCCTTCACAACAAAACTCGGGACGCGGCATATTCTTATGAGCAAGAGCCAGTTCGGGATGACGCTGGACTTGCCCCACAACGACAACTACGACCCGCTCCCGACAGACGCAGAGATGATTCGGATTTCTTGCACATGGGATACCAACCGCCGTTTACAAAATTAGCTCAGGTCCAGAGCAGCAGTATCCCTCACCCGTGGAAGACACTATTCGGAATAGTGAATAAGTGTCTGTCGCCCAAGCACGCGGGATTCGAGAAGGGGCAACAGCAATATTTTGAGGATCTTCCACGGCATCGCCTTCTCAAGAAATTATGACTACACTCAGCTGATCTGGAACGAACTCGCGGACCAGATTCGGCAGAAAGAGAACCGGCGATCAAAGAACGTGTCATATGCTCGATGGTTCAACGTGATCATCACGGAGTTCATGGAGCTACATGCAGAGAACACCCCCCAGCTACCTCCTGGTGGAAACTACCAGCCGCCAAGGCTTACGTTTTTCCACAACCCACGGCTCACGGACCTGGACCAACCGTCGATGCCGATTCCACTCAATCTACTCAAGCTCGCCGACCCCGCGGGAGCTGAGTATCAGAGGTTCTGCCGGGAACACAATTTAACGGAGTAAATGATCAGAGGGCCCCCGGCAGATCACCATGTGAGCCCTCCCCAACCGGAACACCAGCCAAGCCCTGACGACACGATGATCGACGTTGTCGCTCAGGAGCTTCAACAGGAGCCTCCCTTGGTCGAAGAGCCAATGCCCAACGTAGATGATACTTTGATAGACGTCGTGGCTATCGAGATGGCGCTCGAGGCTCCTGCACTCGAATTACAAGTGGAAGTGCCCGTACATGTTGGCGTGCTCGAAGAAACTTTTGAGGAGGTCCCTCAACAAGAAGCACAGCCCGAGACTGAATTGGGGCACACTTCACTTCCACTGGTGACAAATCAGACATTGGAGAACGTCGAACGAGACCTTACTCCTCACACCGCCACCCCGTCTGGCACAGAGTCTGACGAGGAAATCAGTCTGATCAGGAGGACTCCCAGAAGACTCAGTATTCAGTTGGAGTCGCTCTTTCCAGCAGTCACCACCTTACCAGATACTATGCTGACCACGACGACAAGTGTTGCTGGCACTTCATCGCTCAATCTTGAGCCGCAACCATCTCCCGTGGTGTCTGGTTCGCAGGCACACCCTGAGCCTGCCATAACACCCATAGAGGCGAATCCTCTTGATTCGACTCGAGGATTGGGTGGAAGTCTCATACAGTCACAACCTCAAGTGACTGTGAGCCAACCCACAGAGTCGGTGTCTACTCAAGGGTTGATAACAGGCGACATCAGTCGTCCTGGTCCATCAAAGGAGGCGTCCGCACCCTATGTGACGAACGAGCAGTTCCAAGCCGCTCTCTCTGCCGCTGTACGGTCTATGGAAGACAAAATCATGGAGAGAGTCCTTCAAGCAATCGAGACATCCCGAAGAGATACCTGGAAAGCACCTGTCTTTGAAGGCCCTTCGTCACAAATCCACCCCACACCTCCACAACCCACATCCACCGACCCTCTAGCCACTTCCTCCATCCTCATCAACCCATAATCCCCATCACCGAGCTCCACGACATTCTCCTCGCCCGCCTGATAGGCCTTTCCATCCGGTCGCCTCAAGAAGAATCTCTTTATAGGCGATTGAAGGATCATCCTGAGCCACCGCCTGACACCTGCCGAGGCCAAAGCTCCCACTCACGGCGCAGACATGACGATCCTGACGATCAGGACCCTCATGAGGGGGAGAAGAGGTCGAGGACATCTACATCCGGCCAAGGACAAGGCTCGGGCGCTACGCAGACGAGCGCTGGAGCTGGTGAAACCCAAACTACCCACCAAACCCACACCCACACCACGCACCGCACCGCCCACATCGACCCAACAACCTTTCACCTCAGGATGCCTCCGCCCACACCACCGATCTACTCAAGCCCCTTGCTTCCGGAAGAAGAAGCAAGTGCTGCAATGCTTGTAGCCCTGGCAGCTACCCAAGCTACTCCCTCCGTCGCTCCAGACCAACCGGGACCCTCTGGACATGGCGTCAATCCACACGAAGTATTAGACAAGTACATTTTCGGAGGCCAGTGGATGACCCATTCCATGCCCGAGGAGCATCAGAGACAACGGCTTCAGGACGTACGCCACTTCTTACAACAAGCATCCGTCGACCTCGTGATCATAGAAGACGATGGACTTCAAGAAGGTGTAGGCTACCGGAGTTGATCGCACAACGAGCGGCCTCCCCTACAAGACAGATGCCAGGGACCGTTTGGATCGACACGCCGTGGGAGAACATTCACATAGAGATACCTTTCCTTGAAGAAGTCAGGGAAAACATTTGGAGGTCACCGGATCGAATCAAGAAGCCGGATGAGTTCGAGCTGAGAGGGATCTCTCACTGGGATCAGCAGAAAAGAATGACATATCTGTGGATGCTGACCCAACTAGGACCGGACGTGAGGCTGGGGATCCCGAAGAATCGACTGAAGAGTCACTTCAGGGAACTCTCCCCAATTTGCCAACTCCTCAGTGTCTATTGTGCCAAAGGAGGACTTCCAACACCTCACTACGTCATCGAACGAGTGGACAGGACCCGAGAGGAACTGAGCGAGAGCGACCTGCCGTATCTCCCCGCCGATGAAGTGTACCGTCTTTATCAGCTATACGTGGAGAAGTACAAAGGTCCTCAGGGCTTCATCAAGAAAGAAGGCCTCGTTCATGATGCGACAAGTCAAGTACTTCGCCGCTCACGACCTTCAAATGGCGCTTGAGAGCAATATGAAGAAGGTCAACATGGCTGAACCACTCTTCAAAGGACCTGCGATCGAGAGGCTTCCAAGCAATCACGTGCATATAAGCTCTGTCATCGGCATCACCTACAACTACCCAATTGCCAAGAAGAATAGGTTGATACTGAAGACAGAAATTCACAAGTTTTGCGACGGAACCCTCAAGATAGTCAGGAGAAATATCGAACAGAGGTTGGAAGAGATAAATAGAGACACGATGCTGAGGATACACCGGTTTGTGAGAGAACAGCCGCTCTTGATGGAATTATTGGATGACATCGAGGAGCGCCTGAAGCTCAGGGAGACCGTTAGGGACTACGAGCATGCGCTGGGCTTGCGCAGATCATACTATGCCCGACAAGGACGAACAGCGCGGAGACACAATCAAGCACAAAGGGGGAAATTGTAGAATACCATTTGTAATTGTGCTTTCATTAGTTGTCCTTGTAATTAGGGGCTTTACTTGTATTAGTCTTTAGATTAAGGACTCGTTTGATATTTATACCAAGCTTGTTTGGTATAAATACTTGTAAATGAATTGAGCTGAATAGAGAAAGTTTAGAGAATTGATCCGAAGGCTTGCAATTCGATTTCTAGAGAGAGAAACAACAGTAACTTTCTCACTCTAATTGAATTTTCTCTCGTGTTCTTAACTTGAATTTTTCGATCGAATTCAATTGATTATCTAAACGATCGAATTGCTATGGATTCTAGCCTAGGATCGTAGAGTTGTTAATCTGAGGACCGAACATTTTCCCAAGTGAAATCATCGCTGGAGCATTTAATCACTTGTGGGCAGTCACTGAGTTCGTCAAGAATCATCTTTTCGCTCATGAACGAGGCAGAGTTTGACGCGCCGCTCGACTTCACGGCCATCAATGGCGGAAAAAATTAAAAAATACTAAGGAGCTCTTTTTTAATTTTTTTTATTTATTTTTTTCCCTTTAGCGACGGAAATTTCCATCGCTAATCGTTTTGTGACGTGGAGCTGTATTTATTTTTGAAGATATAAAAGTGCCTAAGAGGGGGGGGGTGAATTAGGCTAATAAAATTTTATGCTTCTTTTTCAAAACCTTAGTGTGGTGACTTAGTTATACCTACTGATGTTTGTAACTAGTATGCCTGATATATCCTAGTAACGTCAGATGTGTGTCGGGTCTGTCTCACAGCGATAAAGAAATAACTGAAAAGTAAATGCGAGACAGGATTTTTATAGAGGTTATATCCCCAACTGGGGTTTACTCCTCTCCTTGGGATTTTCTTCCCAAGAGTTTAACCAATCACTATAATGCACCGTAGCTGGATACAAAACTGATTGGTCAGCCCAATACACAACCGAAACAAGTCGAACACTAGACACTACTAGGTTACCACACGCCGAGTTTCGTTCCTCGGAATCTCCTTGATCCCGACAGACACAGCTCGCTACCGAAGGGCCCCCGGACTTGTCCTTCCCTTCACGTGTGCGTAAACGTCAACCTTGCCTCCTTGGTATTGCTCACGTCCGAAGACAACACGTCCGAAGACAGAATATATGGCAGGGGATGATGGAATATCAGATAAATCACTCGCTCAGTGATGGATAGGCAAGTTAAAGTTCGGGTATGCAGAAAGCTATCTCAAGTGACTAGCTCAGGAATATCTTAGTATCTCTCTGCTCAAGAATCTCTCGTAGGCTTTAAATACGCAAGTTCTGTTCGGTTTCTGTACATCGAAAAATCTAGAGTGCAGCTCATATAAATCCTTTTCTAATAGCACTTCACATGGAAAGTCATATCAAACAATAATCACCAAATCAAGCATAGTTTCCATGTAGTTTTCGAGTCAATCATACCATATTAATCATGCTTCTAATAAATCGTCACAACGGTCATATAGCACATTAAAGCATGATTATTTTCCATATAAAGCTCAATTTTCGTACTCAACCAATTTCAACCATTTCGCATATATTTTCCATATCGAAATTTTCCATAAGTGATTCCCTGCTATCAGTTCCTAGTAACGAGTACTTTAGATTTACTTTCCAAGTATGGCACATAAGATAGCAAGACATAAGCACGTTTTCCATGTACAGCTCATAGCATTTAATCAATATATTTACCATGTTTAGCACAAGAATCAGATCAGAGCTTACATAAATCGATTTTTCACATCATGGCACACCTTTCCTTAATTCAGAGATCTCATCCGTTATAGCACATACCATATAAGAGCATCTTATCCATAAGGTTAATCAAATCAAATCTTTCCTAAATATAATAATCCAATCAGCACAAGGAAAGATATCAATTAAATATTTCGCATTTAATTCAGTGCAAGGCAAGCAAGGATCGTGCATATGATTTTCGTCCAGGAATAAACTGGTATCAACGGATATATCACTTTCCATATATAAACAGCATATTTTCCATATATAGCTCAGTAGGATATCTCATGCATTATTTCCATATATAGCACAGAACGATATATCCTATCTCATGGACTGTCTATAACACGCGATCACATAGTTCCATCAAATCATCACAAAGTCACACGCAATTCAAATATTCAACACTTTAACAATTTATAGCTCATACACAATGCATGGACGAATATTATCATGAACTTAGACGTTTTATTTTTCCCAAATCGAATTGCTTATTTTATAGACCTAACGTCATTACAATTACATCGTTCATCAAAACTTTCTAACATGTATGGACCAAAAAGGTCAACATTCTCCCCTTTTTGATGATGACATGTAATTGATGCAGCACGGAAGCAAGTAAGCATATTCGATTATGCAAGTCCTAGCGCATATGTCTAAGTGTTCCATAATCACAAAGCAGAGCATACGATATTTCCTAATCACATGTGATACCCATTTGCTCCCCCTGCCTATGTGCAGTTATCTCTATGACATGCATAACATATATCATGATCAAATTTTGCTCCCCCTGTCTAAGTGCGGATATATCCTACTAAATTCTATGTTATATCTTAAGTACAACAAATTTCGAAATTACCCGTGAGTGTGCTCCCCCTGCCTAAGTGCGCATTTTCCAAGCAATCATGTAATCATCGCAGCAGGTACTTAGCACTCATCAAGAAATTTCACGCAAGTCAAATTGCACAGCTAAGCATTAGAGTATGAGATCAGCATATGATATATCCGAAGATCAGAGCAAAGAAAATATTAAGCATAGAAGATATATCATGATAGCAGCAAAATATTATATTAGGGTTCAACGAGCCTCCCCATACATCACTTACTAGCAAAACACTTAGACGCTAAACGCCTAAACTTACCTTACTACTCCCCCTTCATTATCAAAAAGGCGGGAGGGAATCCTAAAAACTGAACGATACTGGAGTATCCTAGGGGCTACTAAGAGCAGAAAGGAACTAGATAGGCAGCCTACTGGCTTGAGGAGGAGTCGGAAACAGCGGGTTTTGGAAGGGATTGCTTGACGAGCTTGGTGAGCTTGGAGAGTCTCAGCGACATTTCGGTATACTGTTCTTTGATCTTG